>JAFBJT010108709.1:0-19184 GCA_016785325.1 Chascanopsetta lugubris
AGGATTCTGGGTAAGTGCACGTGTACGTGTGCTTGCACCCACCACACCCCTATCATTTCCCTATCCGTCATTCTCTTTGCTTGTCCCCTGCTTACTTGCAGCCAACCCACCATGCAAACCCCATCTGAGCGCACCTACACACTACGACACATGCTAAGACACAAACACACACACAGACACACACACACACACACATACCATTTACATTTTACTGTCCTGGGGGTGGTGGGGTGGCAGGAGAGGCTCAGCATGTGGCGGCTGCCAAATAAGCCCATATAAAAGAAATATCCCAGTTAACGAGGTGCGGAAATGCAGCTCTCGCACAGTCAGAGTCTGCGCGACTTGTATGTCTGTAGGTTGGAGAGTCCTTCCTCCAACGTCTCCATGTCTTCCTCCTCTACGTCTTTTCTCTTCACTTGTTGCTTGGATGGACATTTTTGGAATCAAAAAGTCAAAACCTCTTTTGGTGATGTCTTTGTGAGACGAATCAAGGAACCGACCCGAGCCACTGAGTCAGCATCAGGTTGTCTTAGAAACGAGTCATAAAGCCTTACTCCTTCACGATGAAGGGAAGTTCAAAAGGTTCTTGTCCTGGCTAACTCGTCCGTTCTGATCCTTTCAATCACCGTCGCCCGACGGACCACAGATAACGATGCTGAAATTCACCTCACGCTCTGTGTGAACGCAGCATATAGGGACAGTTCAGTCGCGTTGGCATACGGCATTTGCACATGGGGCTTAAAAAAATGGACCAGTCTATTATCTGGATCCCTCACACTGGCTTTTCTGAAGCTCTACCAGAAAGGAAAGGAGAGTTCAAGACCAGGCTGAAGCCGAAAGCAAGGGAAATGTCCACAATTGCACGGCAGCATCAAGACCCCTCAACACTGAATAACTCTAAAAAAAAAAAAAAAGATTCTAACAGTAGCTACGGTAAATATTCGGTGTGCCCACAACACTCCCTTGCTCAGGTAACACTGCTCCAGCCCATCAGCACTGTGCTGCTGTGGAGTATATTCATTACAGGGCTAACGCTAAAAAACAGTGCAGATAAAGAAAGGCTAGCACCTATTGTTTCCTGATTGAGTTTCATACCCCCGGCTTCTCCTCTCTCGCCATTACCACCCCCCCCCCCCCCCCCCCCCCACCCCCCTCCTCCATTTTCCCCCTCCCGCTGCACCACCCTCTTCTTCCATTTCCCCCCTTTTTCCTACCCTAACCTGAGATTTCATCACCCCCTCTGCTCTCCACACCATTTCACACCATCTCCTCCTCTATCACACTATCCACTCCTTTCACCATCTCACCTCTTTTCTCCCTCTCGCCACATCTCTCCCTCTGTCACGGCGCCGATGATTATGACTAGTGAGCATAATGCATAGCCATGAATAGGACTGTCCGGCTGATTGTGATGTATAGTTTTTCATTACCGCTCCCCCCCCCAGCCCCCGTCATTAGGCACAGGGTGGATGGGTGGAGTTGGGCAGTGGTTGAGGGGGTTGAATGGTGATGGTGATGGTGGTGATGGGGGGGGGGGTATCTATTTATCCACTAATTTGTAAGAAAAAAAAAAGCCCTCCCCCTCTATGCGCGGTGGCAATCAGGGGACAAGGTAATCGTCTGCACGTGCGAGAGGCCCCCGACGGCCGGCAGCACCTGATGAAGAGCTATGTGGTGTCAGGCGGCTATTGTGCGAACGAGAGGAACCTTAAAGGAGAGCCAGAGAGGAAGAGGGAGTAGTAGCATGGTATCCGTCTTATTTTATATAAATAAGTAGGAAAAGTTGCCAGCATGTTCAGGTAATTCCACTTGGTGCCAATGAGTCATTTTCTTTGGTGGTAGGCCGCCTCGTTCCAGCTGAGTACGAGCGATGTAACTTCCATGACGAAAAGATCTCTTAGATGCTCATTCTCTCGACACTTTCCGAAGGGAAACAACTGCCGCTTGGATTCCCGAAACCAGACGTCAGGTGAGCAATCCAAAGGGGAAAACTGGCAATGTGTTGCACTGAATCTAAAGCTGCCAGTCTCATCTTTGCCATGATGGTCACCTCAAAGTAAGATACCGTAAGTCCCGGGTTCAAGCCTGACAACTTCCCCCATTCAATGTGAAGTTTGGAGAGTCTCCATGTTTGTTTGGACTCTGCCCACAGTCCAAACCTGCTTATGTCAACTGCAGACTCTGAATTGTCTGGTAAGTGCACCTGTCTATTCCACAGTGTCCGTTGGGGCTGACTACAAGTTGCCCGCAATTGCCACTCATACCCAAATATACACAAACGCACGCACAAACGCACATGATTACACGCGAGGATCAAATATATTTCAGGTCGATCGTGTTAAAGGTGCAGTATGTAGGATGAAACAAGCCACACCTTGTGGTCAGGTTGCATATTGCAGGTCATCATCTCACCCTCTCTGTCACAACAGGCAGCCTTCAGTTAGTATCATTAAAACTGGTCGTAAACGTCAGTTCATCCATTTCATGTTGGATTTAAACCTCAAGCTCTACGACTTTAAAGTGGAACTGGAAAGACGTTGGTCGCACAATCCAAACAGACAGTGACTAAGCATTATTTTCACTGTGGTTCGACCCGTAACACTGTTGTGATTGCGCCGACCCCACTGCCTCTCAAGTCAGTCATTCAGTCCCACTTACAGTGTGTGGGAAGCTGGCGGTGACGTGACGGCCCCTCCTCCACACAGCTGTGTCCTGGTCGGCCTGCGTCGTCGGTCATCAGCCGAGTGTCCGAAACCAGCCGGATTGTGTTGTTTTGCATGGAGAGGAAGTTCGATGGCGTGATACGGGGACGGACGCTCACAGCTGTGTATGATCTGGACACAAACACGGCAGGAGGCACGACAAAGGAAGCACATGGTTCCCCCTCACTCCCCCCCCCCCCACACACACACACACACACACACGCCGACACATACTGAGAAAACAAGCAGGATGTCAACATGTCGTTATAGTTGGCGACTGAGCACAGCAACTTTTTCAGATGTTGTGTTAGAAGCTGCTGCTTTGTATCATCTTTAAGTTTCCACTCCTGATTCCGACTTTTATGAACATTGAATGCAGTGTTATGGCCATTACCGCCTCGTCATTAGACCCACTGCCACACTGAACACACTGTGGCGTTTCTCTTCCTGTGTAGATAAGAAAGATCCTGTCGTTTCAGCACACGGTTATTTTCGTGTTATCCTTTCACACTCAGTTGATTAAGACTCACTGAGTGTAGAGTCCATGCTATAGTTTCTTGGCAGGATGAAGGGAACTTCGGGGTGTCTCTAACGTTTCCATGCCAAGGCTCCGCAACTGCCAATGAAGCTCAAAGTGGGCAGGTTCGTTCACATGTTCATACCCATAACTATGCACAATTTCAAACCTCAATAGAATAAAAACAAGAAAGTTAGAAAAAAAAAAACACAGTTAATACAACTCTAAAGTTGACGTTTTTTTTTGACATGTGGAGATCAATCTGTGGAGATTGACTGGCTTTTGGAGCCAGCCTCAAGTGGCCACCCTGTGAACTGCACTGACGTTTTCTCACTTCCGGAGAGGCCTCATCCGTCAACCCCGGACGTTGCCGCTTGCTCTCTGACCCGTCACGTGCGCCGGCCGGACCTCTCAGGATGGATTGGCAACACCCGGTCTGAATTGGGCCATTGGCTGTCACCTCGAACGCTTCATACACTGTATATGAAGCGTCTGTTCAGGCTGAACGAGTGGGGGGATAAGTGCTTTGTTGCCTCGCACATTAGACTGTAAGCACTGACCTATCATTAGGACACAATGTGCAATAAAACACCGGCTTCGCTCTGAAAATGTTGCCCTTACACTGCTGGAATGGCCGAGGCGGCGCTCAGGAATCTATTAGCCTGTGTGTAAATGGCTTGTTGCTTTTACACACAGCCCGGCTCTGGAGCGCTGCCACTCGCTTTGTAATTAGTGCTGCATTTCTGCCAAGGCACCGCTGGCTCACACCGATTCCCCCCCCCCCACCCCTCCCCAAACCCCTGCACGCCCGCCCTCATACAAACACCCCGCACTCAACAATTAGTGTGTTTTACCTGATAATGAAATTATGTAAATGGCAGGGGAGTGGGGGGAGGAGGGGGGGGGGGTCCGGCAGACGCTCGCTTATTCAATTCAAACAGGTCCGCGCCGCCATTACCATATTTTGAAACATCTGACTTAATTAGGAGGACGAGGAGGGTCGCCGGACCCGGGGAGCGAGAGACAAAGACTTTTAACGGCATCCGTTCGCCTCATAAAGAGGTTATTAAGAGTCGAGGCCGGGGATGGCCACTAATGATGTGTTGGGGAAATTAGGCCGATCAAACATTAAAAGCCGAGCCCCCCTCCTGTGGGCAGAGAAGCAGCCAAATGGGTCAATTAGAGAGGTATTATTTCTCTCTCTCTCTCTCCCCCTCGCTCGCCCGCTCGCTCAAGAAACACGAAAACAAGTGGGAGCCGATCTGCATAAAGTGTTTATCAAGACAGACACGTCCACTTAGGGGGCGGGCGATCACGTCCAAATCCCTCACCCGGCGCCGTGCAGGCGAGGGGCCAAAGTTGCAGAGGGTGCATGGCTGCATGAAGGTGCTTTGTCTTAATTAACGGGGTAATTATGTCTTTGAATGTGTTGTTTGCGCGGCGTTTGGCCCCCGAGCGCCGCGCCGCGCCGCATCCACATCTTCACACTGCAGGTGAGAGCGAGTGTATTTACGCTGGAGTTTACGAGCGTCGGGACGTGAAGGTGAGGCGGCGGAATGAGAGAAACGGAGACTATTAGCTGAGAGGTAATTCAGCATTAACTGCGTAATATGCCGCTCATAAATTAGAATAATCACATGAACAAGGCGAGGCGCTTTGAAAGTGCCGAAAATAAAGCGCAGGAATACATCACGGGGGGAGCGGGCAGAGACTCTCGCCACTTGAAATTGTCACTTGATCCTTTTGCCACCATGTTGTTGTTGTTTTGTTTTTTTTATCTCACAGCAGAGTGGCATATTTTCAATTCATTCCAAATGGAGTTGAATTTTGACTTTAACAAAAGGGGATGAATGAGGCAAATGGTTGTGTCATTGTCACTGAAACGCACTTCAGATCAGGGTGTTAAACTTATTTTCGTACCATAGGCCAAATTTGATCTCAAGTGGGCGGGGCTAGTAACATCATAGCATGATGACCTATAAACAACAACAACTTCAAATCTTTCCCTTTGTTGCAGCACAAAAAAGTACAAATACAGCTGGGAATTGAATGCATCAACACCATTTTTTATACTTTGCAAAAATGATCCCAGGGGCCGGATGGGACCCGTTGGCGAGCCGGTTCTGGCCCGCGGGCCCTACGTTGGACAACCCAGCTTTAGATTCACACTCGAACTCACGTCGTTCTGCGCGTCTTTGCCAGTTACTTTTCCTCCGAGAGTGAAGAGGACGAGTTAGTGCCGAGTGGGAGAGGGGTGAGGGTGCAGGGGAGGAAGTGTAATTCTTGCGCGGGGCTTTGAAATAAATTAGCTCCTAGCCGTTCGGGGTTAGGCTAACATATTAGAATTTTCCATCTGCTCGCTCTAAATCATCCGCCGGTCCGCTCGGCGCAAAGGGCAGGCCGCTCATCTCTCAAATCGGAGGACAGATTGCATTACGGAGCAATATACCTTTATTTCCCCCATTTAATCCTCAGCGCTGAGGCCGCCGCCACTCGCCACCGCCCCCCCCCCACCTCCCGGCCCCGGCCCCCCCTCCATTCACGCTTAGAGATAATAAGACACAGAGGCGTGGGTGTGCACAATTAAACGTAAAGACACACACAAGACACGTGGATATAATTTAACCACATGTTCTGAAAAATGAGGGATGATGAATGGGAAGAAAAAAAATTTCGGATGCGGGCGAACACGCCCACATCGCCATTAAGGGTGTCATTTTTAATCAGCTCATAACGTCTTTGTGTTTACCCGCTGCTTTGTGTTACCCAGAGAGGTGTCGACAAATCTGAAACACTTAGCGAAAACCACCCACACACACACACACACACAGACACGTGTGCACGTCACTCTTTCTCCTCAAGTCGCCGGTGTCTCGGCCGTCTCTCCCCGTGCATCAGTAATCAGCCTTGATGCTCGCTCGCTGTTGTGGCCATTGATTTTTCTGTTCCACGTGTGGGTGAAAATTGCACTTTAAGTTACCCCGAGTGTTAAATTAATAATGAAACCGCAAGGGTGCCCTCTCCTGACTTTCAATTAACACCATCAGGATTAGAGGAGGGTGGATTGGGGGTGGGGGGGGGGGGGTAGATGGGGGGGGGGGGGGGGGGGGGGGGGGGGGGGGTAGATGGAGGGATAGGGAGAGAGAAAGAGAAGAACTATCCATGACACTCAGGGTCTGGGTTTCGATCGTTTCCACGTCCTCTCGTCGCGACGGTCTTAAGAACAGGGGTGACTCCTCGGAATCCCCGTACTTTGTCTTTATGGTAAAAGTTGATTCTGAAAACTCAACTAAATTTCCTGCTGGTCAAAACAAAACAAAAACTGATGGGAAACTACTCGTTCAGCGAGGACAGGCGTGACAAACTTGAGGTTTGGATTATCCCATCCTGCAGACACGTGTCCACAGGAAGCTGACATGCAGATAAACAACATGCAGAGACAGAGGAACACAGGTGCCTGCTGGCAGCTTGTCCTGTTACGCACACGCACACACACACACACACACACACACACACACACACACACACACACACACACACACACAACACACACACGCTTTCCCGTCTTAAGGGAAACACCTGCCTGATACAGCTCTATTTAGGGAAAGTGGGAATATCCAAGAGCCTGTTTGTGCGTGTGTGTGTGTAGTGTGTGTGTGTGTAGTGTGTGTGTGTGTGTGTGTGCATGGAGGTAACAATACTACATGGTATACATGACTCAGACGGTCCACCTGCTTAACTGTGGCTCGGCCAATGAAAACACACCGTCACACACACTCATTTATGACATGATGTCATCACAGTTGCTTTACATCCTGACCTGCATGACATAAGCACCCCCCCTCCACCCCTCCACCCCTCCGCCCCTCTTAGGTCACTGCATTATTTCGGTCGGTGTCTGAGCATGTGTATTGTTAAGGTTCTCATTCCCACTGTGGGACTTCAGACAGGGTGCAATGAGGATGTTGGACTTTAGGATAAACAAAGTCAACTGCACACACCCTGAAAATGTCATTCTTAAAAGAATAAAAAATAGCTCTTGAAGACCCTTCACAGTACAGTTCGTACTGTGCATGTATTTGCAGTGCTTTGTGTCTATGAGTACACGGGACCACGTGGGGTTCAGTGTCTTGCCCGAGGGCACCTCGGCATGCGGCGTGGGAGGAGGGGCAGCTCCTCTAACCCCTGCAAAGCACTTTGGTTTAGTCTAGCAGAGTAAAAGGCAGGAAGATGCACCACACACTTTCAGGACACTCTGCCTCCCTCATTTATTCAGGTGCTTCCTTCATTTCCTTTATTTTGAAATTGTACCTGCGTGTCGCGATGTTGTCAGGAAGTGATGACCGTGATCCTGCAGGTGTCGGAATAGTCTGATATAAGAGTTCACTGGGCATGTGCACACACACACACCCACACACACACACACACACACACACACACACACACACACACACACACACACACACACACACACACACACACACACACACACACACACACACAGGTATAAGTGGGATTCTGTGGTTTCAGGACAACACAATGTGGTCTCAGACCTCTGTCTGTCTATAACACCTTCCTCTTCCTTCTATAACATACACACACACACACATACACACACACACACACACACACAGTCAGCTGCAGTGCGCCTGTTGTTGTTCTCTTGATGTACTCCACGTCCCAGTGTGTTCAGATCATCCCGGCTAATAACTTCCTGCTTCCTGTTTCTGGCTCTGCTCCTTCCTGCCCACCGAGCCACACACACATGTCACAATAAACCGCTCTCTTTTATATCCGCACACAACGCACATCCTCGTGTTGTTATGGCTGAATTATGGTCGGACCAGGATCCTGAAAGTCCATTAAAGGGAGTCCAGACATGTAAACAACACAAGGTCACTCGGTGTGAAAATACATCTAATCTCCAGCGATGCCACTCAAAGTGGAGAAACCAACCTGGATTCGTCCCCTCCATTAAAATCTCCAAGATAGTGTAGTTTGAAAAGCTCACCAAACAATTAGTGTTGATTAACTGGTTACCAGAAGTAATAGATACCGGATTTCATTTATTATATAATAAATGCTATCAACAGCTGATACTGAGAAATTGGAAACATGCATACTGCTGTACTGCAAAAAAAAAAAAAAAAAAAGAATTCCGGCATTAGACAGTTAGATAGTTCACATGAAAACAAAATGATTCACTTGTTAATCTCGAGTCGGTCAAAACCAGAAAGCCCCGTCTGTCCCATCTTGTAATGCCACCTTGTACCTCCGGAGGAAGTAACGAGTCACTGTGAGTTCCAGTGCAGACTCAGTCCAACGTATTCCACCTGAAGTCGCAGAGACTTGGCCCCACCCCCTTTTCATCCACTTTCACCATTCACCTGTGTTTTTACATCGAACCCATCCCCCCCCTTTCGATTTCCTCCCTTTCTCCATCAGCCACGTCGCCCCGCGATTCTCCCGGCACGATCCCCTGACTCTCTCGGCTCACTGCAGTCATAGGAAATAACATGCCGCTGAGCTAATGTCAGC
Source organism: Chascanopsetta lugubris (assembly GCA_016785325.1). Lineage (NCBI taxonomy): Eukaryota > Metazoa > Chordata > Actinopteri > Pleuronectiformes > Bothidae > Chascanopsetta > Chascanopsetta lugubris. The sequence continues at coordinate 8,758 of JAFBJT010108709.1, forward strand.
TTCCTGTTTGACCCATTCATATGACACTCGGCTGCAGGTCAAGGTGAAATCTGTAAAACACGGGCAGACGGAGCGGGACGCAAAACACCAGGGGTTGACCAGGGGTCCAGCGGCTTTTCATTCCAGACAATGACGCGGATATTTAATTTATTTGACAGCCTCCAACGTCTGTCATTTCCTCACTTGTTTTCCTGTCCGTCTTTATTTTGGGTTGCACAATAAATAAGCAGCGTGATGAAGCTCGTTTCTTATAAAAGGGGGATTTTGACCGTTATTAAAAAGAAAGCAATCAATCACTGGGTGAAAATATTACAATGCAGAAATCCAAGTGTTATCGAACAGGGAGCTGATAGAATAGGAGTACGATGGGGGGGGGGGGGGGTTGATGTGTTCGTTGGGGGGGGGGGGGGGGGGGGGTTGATGTGTTCGTTGTATATGAGCCTGGCTGCTCCTCGGCATCGTTCACTAATGAGTGAGTGACATCTGCTGGGGACCCGTGTGACAGAGCGCTGTCACCCTGCCTGACGCAAGGCAAACATGTGGGATCGACCACATTCATTATGACCGTGTGTGTGTGGGGGGGGGGGGGGGCGTCAGGTAAATATACACAACTGGAATATGAAGAATAGAACAATGTAATAACATTCAAAATAAGGGATATTCCATCTAATTCCAGAAACATCTGACTGTCTGTATCAGTATGAATCTGTATGTGGATACATTCATGCAATTAATGCTTCACCACTGGATGCTGATGATATGATCAATGTTAAAGAGGCATCACACAACTTTTCTGTTGTTGTTGTTGTTAGGGACGACAGCTTGACGGCTGAATGCGTTTTAACTTTCATTCAAATCATTCAACTCTGCGATTGCACTTGTCTTCAAACCCCCACAGGGGTCACAATAAACAACAACTATAGGAAAACAGTATAATGTCCCTTTAAAAAAAGAAGTTAACCAGTGTTAGTGGGGGTGGGGATCAATGACCCAAGTTGAAGATCTACTGAATTTCCTTCGATGACAGCAACTACAGGGGCAGAGTCAATATATAAACAAAAACTGTGTTTTCAAAATAAAATGCACAATTGTCATTATGCTGCATACTGAGTGGAATTACTGTACAGGGCTTTTATTTTGAAAGTTTATGCATCTGGCAATCCTGTCCCTTGTTTAGAAGGCAAAAAAACTAATCGGATAATCACTCAAGCTTATGCCTGAACCACATGTGTGAACACAAACGTGGCTAATTCATTTTCATTTGAAAACACTGAGTGTTCCGTGCAGATAAACCAGGTAGGCTGAACACATGTATGAGTATTTTAAATCCTAAAAAGAAAAAGAAAAGAATTGATGGTCGTACTGAAGAACCGCTTTGAGGAGCAAACACAACATTACTAATATCTACTGTTTATCACTGGCCAGACATGTGACAGCTGGAGTTCCACAGAGCCTGTTCTCCACATTACGGAGCCCCGGTGTGAGACGTGTCCCTCACCCGTCCCGCTCATAAAGACGCTCCGCTTCTGCTCGCCTCAGCACTCCGCCTCGTAACAATTTGTGAGCAGTGGATTATGAGCTTCTTCTGCATAGTAAGACTCCCGGCGCTCTCCTGACACCACGCCTCTCGCTCTGTTCACAAAATGACGGGCAGCGCTCGAAGTTTTGATAAGTTACGCTGAAATTCAGACACATTTTCATGCTTCGCCATGTGTCCCTCAGGAAATGAAACGGTTGCCAGGGGGAGGAGTCTCGGTCTCTGACAACAGCAAATAACGTAGAAGGAACGTGAACTCTATGCTCAGATTCAAAGGAGACAGGCCCCTGTGCACAGCTACTCACTTCTCAAGATGTTCAACAAACACCACACTGCTTCATAAACGATGACGACAAAGCAACAGCAACACAACGCAGCCGGCACATAGACTGTAGATACAATGACTTGATCATGATGTTGATCTTCATGAAATCGTAAAGGAAGCAGTTGCCTGTTCAGGAAACAGTCAGACTATTGGGCTGTCTGTGTTTCTACTGTATTCACTCAGGTTTGTTATGGTTAATGGAGTAAACACCTGAATATTCTACTATTCTATCATTTTCTATTTAAACAAACATCGACACTATGCTTCTCCTTCTAAGAAAATGTACTTTTGTTTATCGCAGTAATTATACAAATATCTAATATTTGTATCCATCTGAAATATATATACAAATGTAATATTTTATCTAATGTTTAACAAAAACTTGGCTTACATATATGAATTTGTTCATAGACTTTTTTTCCTTTCTCATCATTTTTGGATCAAATGAATATATTTTGTTGTCACAATCAATTCTAATAACATTGTTTGGTCTCATTTATTTATAATACAACTTTTCTCCACTTGAATGTTAATCTATTCCTCTGCACAATAAAATGCCATGTGTTAATGTAAATGGGGCAATAAAAACACTTTACCTTACCTTGCCTAAAGGACGTGAATCACGTGACAGCAGGAGCTGGTTAGTGGGGATCTACCTGTTTGTTGATGATGATGATGATGATGATGTAGAGTATAACGCTGACGATGATGACGAAGATTTAGTTGATGATGACCAAGTTGATGTTCTTGTTGATGATGATGGTGTCGATGAAGATGAAGAAGAAGATGATGATGATGATGATGATGATGATGATGATGATGATGAAGATATCTCAGTAGTGCAGGTGCGTGTCTCAAGCCCATGACTCTTGGGCTCCATGTATGATATTCCCTCATGATGACGTTCAGCTCAACTCACGCTCTCAGCAGCTCTCGCGTTAACTTGCTTACAATTGTAAATCCTCCACAGTTTGTTTGTCCGTCAGGTTTTCCCACCGCCACTCTCCACAGGTGTCTCGCGTCTGTCAATGAACGGGCTCCCGCCTGCTCGACTTCCGGAATCTTCACGTGACCTATGTCGTCATCACTGTGTCACAGGTAAACGGGAAATTGCCTGATATATAGTAACTCTTCAAACTGTTTGTTTGTTTGTTTTAAAGTAAGCACTGTCCAGTGTTCATAAACAAGTAAATAAATGAATACAAAATAATCATAATATAATATAATATAATAAATAATTAAATGAATAAAAGACGTCAGGATGAGGTATACTCTGCCCCCTTGTGGTCAGACACTTAGAACCCACCGTATTGCTCCTAGTGAGGCAGAGCACGATACAATATCATTTGCATTCATGTGTCACTTGTTTGTAATTTGTTGGGCTCCTTAAAGGTCCAGTGTGTAGAGTTATGCAAAATTATTTTAAATCACATCTCATAATATAAAGTTATCTTATTTTGATTAACAAAATGTACAAAGTGTTGATTTGTTTATTCTTGAATGAGCTATTTGTATTGATGTCACGAGCAGGTCCTCTCTACGGAGGCGGCCATGTTGCACCATCACCTTTTATAGTAGCCCAGAATGGACAAACTAACACTATTTCAGTTTGAATGATAAAATATAAATGCTCAAAAATGATACGATATGATAAATATTGACATCATGAAAGCAATTCCGAGCTTTAGTGGTCAACATCTGAGTTCACTCCGATTGTATGAACGCCATCGTTTGTGTTGTGGTGCTGCAGCTCGTGTGCAAGTGAACCCGAGACTCCGCGTCGCAGAGTCAATTCCCCAAAATGCAAAACAGGCGAGAGAGCGACAAAGAAAATGAGCAGGCAGGAGGTGAGGAGATTGGGGAGAGCTTGTTTTGCTTCCCCTGGTCCTCCCTCCTGACATACACGCTGAACACAAATATCATTCATTAACAGTAATGTGCCATCTTAACACTGATGGATGGGGCACACACACAGGCCCACACACACACACACACACACACACACACACACACACACACAGGGAGAGAGAGAGAGAGAGAGAGAGAGAGAGAGAGAGAGAGAGAGAGAGAGAGAGAGAAAGAGCTATAAAACACACAGACAATTTAAAGACGGACCTGCTGGGGAGCCGGGATGGCTGGCTATCAGTCACACACACACACACACACACACACACATGCGAGTGGGCACGGACACAGCAGCACAGAGCTCAGGTGTCAGGCCCGCACGCTGCAAATGAAGATATTTCCTACAGCTGGCAACCTTTGATGGCTCTATGATTCCTCTGCCGCTCAGTCGCACTCCTCAGAGGAAACGAGATGAGACAGAGGAGGAGAGGAACAAGTGACCAGAGCGAGCAGAGAGGAGGAGGAGGGAGAGATTTCAGGCCTCAAGCACTGAAGATGCGGAGGAGCGTGCAGTTGAAATGGGCCTGTTTGAATTTTAGATACTTTTAAAGGTGCATGGTGTAAGACTTGGTGACCTCTAGAGGTGATGTTGCATGTTGGATCCATCACCTCACCATCACCCTTCTGAGCATGCAGGAGAACCTGTGGTAGAGTTCAGGTGTCATTCAAACTCAAAAGATGTTCAGTATGTCCACTCTAGGCTACTGTAGAAACATGGCGGCCCGTGAAGAGAGGACCCGCGCCTCATGTAAATATACATTCATGGGCTCATTCAAGGGTAATGGGAGAAAGAACAACAACAATTAGGTGATTATGAATTCATGAAAATAACAGTATGAGATTGTTTTGTAATATTTTAGACAAAAAATACTGAAATATACACACTGCACCTTTAACAAATCAAATAGTTATTCACATAATATGTGTGTCCTTATTAAATGGCCATATACATTCTAAGAAATGATTGGGTCCGTCTGTTCAGCTGCACTCACGCAGCCAGTCGGGCCTTTGATTTGGAACTTGTTTAGTCGGCGGCGTAGTGATAATGATCTTCCATGAGTGTGGTCAAACATATGCCGGTTGTTTATATTGTACAAACAAGGTGTCATGAACATGTTTATTTTATTCTGAAGGATGTATGTTCCGACACAGTGCCGCCATCTGCTGGTGATAAACGGGACTGTGTCAACATTGCAAACAATCTATTAAACCTGTTGTATGATTTCAGACCTTACCTATGGAGGTTTGTGAACCTTGACACCATTTACAGAGCAACACACCTTTTCAAAATAAAAGCTCTGGCATGATATGGAATAATGTAGCAACACAATGAATGTGCTGTTTTTACTTTGAAGGGAAACAGGAAGTGATTCTTTGCATGTTCCAAATATGTTTTTAATAAAATGAAAGCTCCAGGAAATTGTTTATGTTAATTCAAAGCACCAGCTTGTAGGATTAGTGACATCTAGTGGCGAGTTCGCAGATTGCAACCAGCTGAATAGTGTTCCACTGTGGGTAGATGGTGGTGCTTGATGTCACTTTCTAAAATAACAAACACCCAATGATCATTCGTTTCAAGGGACTGTAAACAAACGAAAACACAAGATATAAGTCTACACAATGGACCTTTATTCATCTTTGTGTTGCGTGTTCAAATGGCACCAAATTTGACACGGTACTTCACTGGACTATGATCCATATACATTCCCAGTGTGAGGCTGAGAAGGTGAAGGGTGTTGAAGATATACCTTCCACATACAGACATTTTATGGAGAGAGTGGATGGAGAATAAACCCACACTGCCAAACACTGCTATATTTAAAAGACTCACGCTCACAAACAGCATCCCTTATTAAAATACTTGTTACTCATCACACAACACAACAAGAATGACAAACTGAACCTCGGCATGCAGGCGACACAAACCAACACAAACAACACACTGCCATGTACCAGGTGAGTTGACAGCATCTTGTTAGAGTGGAAAATAAGGGACTGGGAATTATTTGAGGACAAGTTCCATCCAGGATGCTGAGAGTGTGTGTGTGCGTGTGTGTGTGTGTGTACGCGTGTGTGTGCGTGTGCGTGTGTGTCCGACTCACCATGACAAACTTTACTTCTGACTGCAAAACACAAACAGTCACACTCAGATAAACAAGGCACATTTTCTTCATTACAGGCAGCAGGTGTGTGAGGAGCTGATGTGCCGGCTGAGTCGAGCCTGTGGGAGTGTGTTGGTCTCGGTGTTTGAAGTCCTGCATCCGTCATGGTGGAGGAAGCAGTTTGAATTGTAAACAGGATCAGAGGCAACTCCAGTCAATTACATCTCAGGCGAGTGTCCATGTCCCCACCCTCCTCCTCCTCCTCCTCCTCCTCCTCAGGTGTCCTGACCTCGTCCTCGGTCCCACACCTCTGAATTAGAAGTTCCTCCCTGTGGGTTCGCAGCCTGTATTTCACATACAAACTTAAAATGACATATTTTTAATCTGTTTGCAAATGCGTGTATTTCATGTGGCTGCACTGATGATCCAACTCTGAGCATCTGTATTCTTCAAATGTATGGATGTAAATATATCGTATGTATGTATCCCAATACCCAGCACGACACAGACCTTCATAAAACAGACAAAATATTATCGGCGATAATAAAAAAGACCTACGGTATACAACAGTGATTGGATAAAGGAAAGTAACTCTCGTACAAATGAGTCACATTTGAGAAGAATTGCATTGAAATACAGTAAATCTCACATCGGTACAGAATGAATGAGAAAGTAAAGGGTAAATAAAATACATATTGTCTGCCTTCATGGCCGCAGATATGCTAATAAGGTTTGTGGTCAGTTCTCTAATACATTTTCTCAATTTGATCCCTGGTCAAACATCCCATCATCTGCCGAGAGAGAGAGAGCGAGAGAGAGCGAGAGAGAGAGAGAGAGAGAGAGAGAGAGAGAGTTTAGATGATGACATTAGAGAGAGATGGTTAAAGAGATGGATGTTGTCACTGTTATGCATCTATGATATCTCAGTGTGCAATATTCATTTGTGTGTGTGTGTGTGTGTGTGTGTATGTGTGTGTGTGTGTGTGTGTGTGTGTGTCAATATGAGAATTGATGCTGGGCGCTGACCTCCTCTGCCCCTCTCATTTCCATTCAGCCATTTTAGTTCTTTTTCGGAGTCAGTGGAGCCATTGTGGCTCAACTGGGGAGCAGTTTGTCCTCATTAGAAGTGTTCTGGAGGAAACTGGAGAACAAAGGGAGAGGAGAGGAGAAGAAAAAATGAGAGGAGATTTTTCGTGTCATTCATCATTTCACAGTTAATCAGTGTTTACGTTTTTAACACACACACTCATGCGCACAAATTAAAACTGTAACAAGATCTGTGATTTACCATGAAGGGACGAGGAAGCCGATGAATAAATCTTCCACACAGGCGCTTCTTCCTCTACTTTGTAAAAACACCGAGGATGTGACACCGGCATGTGTTTGGATGCGCGGCATCAGTGGAGCCGGCGATAGGAGAGACGCGCAGCAGCATTATCATATGTAGCAAACGTCTTGATGTACGCGTCCGAGCTGCCACGCCGGCGTTATGGTTATGGATTGGACACGTTCCATAAGTGCGGCATTGTGCCTGTGAGCCAGGCAGAGATGTATCGTCCGTATAAAAACTGCGTCTGTGATGTAGTTAATCATTTATTCAGCTAGCTTCTTCATTCCCTTTAACGCCCAACACTTATATAGGGGCCATATTTTCCCGGGCCGGATGATTCAAGAGTCACTTCCTGTTGTGCACCGTCTGCTTTTTCTGCTTCTGTCTCTTTTTTTTCTGTTCTTCTGGATTTGATTTGTTCCTCACGTCCTCCCTTTGTTTTTCCATCTTTTCAACAGGGTTGCATTGAGGGACAGGAAGTAGAAGTGTAGAATGAGGGGCCACTTCCTTATTAGATCCTTCAGAGTTTTTTTATTTATTCATTTATTTTTTTAATAGTGTTGGAGGAAACACTGTAAAAAGTAAAAGTGGAGAGAGGCCAGGGACAAGTGGTGACAGATTGAGCCAGTCAGGGTCCAGTCTGTGTGTGTGTGTGTGTGTGTGTGTGTGTGTGTGTGTTCTTTCATTCCTTAATTGTCTTCTCTGTTATGGCACCAGATGACAGGCCTGCAAATCTAAGAAAATCAAATTTTAAACTCTACCACCATAAACGGTATTTCCCAAAAATGTGAATTAAAGGTCTAGTGCATAATTTCATCTAAATCCAAAATGTCATAAGAAAATAGAATCATATTTTGAACATTGTATAATCACCTGAATATACCAACTGATTTTTTGAGATCCTAGAAGGAGCATTTTATTTTGAAAGCGTGAGCAGGTCCTCTCCGCCATGTTGCACCACCATGTTTGCTGCAATAGCCCAGAATGGATCAGAATGTCTCCAAATATGACAATAGAAAAAACAAACATTTGATCAAATGTAATCAATCAATATCATATGTGAGGTGATGTCTCCATCAGGACTGAGCCAAACTCTGCAGTGGCTTTTATATTATTGACCTCATTTCACCTTGTTTTCCTCTGACACTTCTCAAAACACCCCGAAAGAGTGAAAACTACATTTAAATATTTAAAAGTGAGGATTGATACACGTATAGGCGGTGGTCGTCATCCTCACCACATTATGTAGTCCCCCTGCTGTATCCTGGCTTCACCTCCCTGCAGGCTAAACACACACACACACACACTCACACACACTCACACACATGCACGCACCAACCCCCCTGCATTACAATTTATGAAAATTATCTGTGTAATATTCAGCCAGCGCCTGTCTTCCCGCCACACGTATATATTTATATAAAACAACCTTATTAAATCAGTTCAAAGTGGGCTGATCCCATGATTACATTGAAGTGGGGAGAAGGGAAAAGAGGGGGAAAAGAGGGGAGAGGGAAGAAAAATCAATGCGGCCCGGTAATTGCATATTACCGCGTTATTTTGTGCATTGATATTGATAATACGTATGTTTACATTTGCCGTGATTAAAATCAATGCTGTAAAGTGAGTTATGACAGCTCGGCCTGATGGGACGGCTTTATGGCTGAGGGGGACTAATGAGGTGGTTGATGGGAGGGAAGGATTGCCTCCATCCATCTCTCCACTGAATACTTCCGGTGAGGGGCCCAGGGGCCCGGGAACACTGACTGTCAACACACACACACACACACACACTGCGCAGGGGCCTGGTTGTGGGCTGTGTCTGTAAGGATAGGCTGGATGGGTGGATGGATGGCAGGATGGAAAGATAGTTGGGTGGATGGATGGATGGATGGATGGATGGATGTATAGATGGATGGATGAATGGATGGATGGATGGACAAATGGACAGATGATGGATAGAAGAATGGAAGGATGGATGATTGGATGGGAAGTTGGATGGATGGATGGACAGATAGATGGATGGATGTGTGGATGGACAGACAGATAATGATAGGTGAACGAATGGAAGGATACATGGATGAATGGCTAGAAAAAGGGATGGATGGATGGATGGATGGATGGATGGATGGATGGCTAGAAAAAAGGACGCTAATGTCACTCCCCAGTGAGCCTTGGAGTCTGCTGCCTTTGCCCACACTGTCATGTGCCTATCAAGATCTGAGTGTTCAGCTCCCATCATGATGATGTGTCAATGCATCCGAAACAGGAACCACTGCGGGGAAACACGGCGGGAATTCAATCTGCGCGCAAATGTTGGGCGAGCGAGCGCCACGCGAAACAAACTCACGCTAACGGTGAGCGCGTCTTGCATGGAAAGCACAGAGAGAGCCCTCTGTGACCACAGCGCGCCCTGTAGGCGCTGTCAGATACAGCGCACACACACCGTCAGTGCATTCATGCCACAGTTGTGTTTTCAGGCATGGTCTCACACACGAATCAGGATTGGCCGGACGTTCGATACTTTATTTTCCCCCACTTTCAGCCGCCGCCGCCGCTCCTCTGTCTATTTTGGTCAAATGGCTGAAAACGCGATTAACTCGGGTTGGTGGGCGTCAAACCCGACTAGGAAGAAGAATCGTGGAAGCTCCTGCGAACGAGGTGTGAAGGCATGTACGTTAAAAGATGGTGCGTACACATACACGCATACAGTGCATACACCTCCCCGCTTATCATCGTATTCAGGTTTAGGGGCCGAGTGCCCAAGTTTAATTAAAAGTTTGTGCAGCAGAAGTGACCCGTCAGTGTGGAGGTGAGGCTGAGAGGAAAAACGGAGTGATTAAAGACGGAGGGGAGGAGACGGAGGGGGATAAAATATCATCGTTGAAGAGTGAGCGTGACCATCTTAATAAGCCATTATTTTTGATTTATATATTTATATATGACTTATTAATTAGAGGACTTCTTCATTTTGAGGTGGAATCAATCTCCAAATGCCACTTTATTTACGTGTGCCACAGGAGGTGGAGCAAGTTGTCCGGAGAACAGATGGTCATTGGTTTGATCCCAATCTCACCCCATGTAAAAGTGCCCTTGAGCAAGGCGTTGAACCTCAGAAAAGCACAATAAAAAACACAAGTATCCACCATGTATTGATTATGAAACATCTCTCTCTCTCTCTCTCTCTCTCTCTATATATATATATATATATATATATATATAAAAAGT
>JAFBJT010108709.1:30719-40719 GCA_016785325.1 Chascanopsetta lugubris
CCCCCCCCCCCCCCCCCCCCCCCCCCCCCCCCCCCCCCCCCCCCCCCCCCCCCCCCCACCCCACCCCCACTCCTTGGAGTGCTCCTCTTCGATTTCCTGTCTGGGTGGCTGCAATCACTCTTGCCTTGTCCTTGGTCCACAACCTTGGCGGCCAACACCCCCTCCGATCCATCGTCATGGAGATGACCCCACATCTATCACCATGGAGACAACCTTTGTGCGGCGGTGCGCCACACCCACCCTCAGCGCTCTGCAGGGGTAGCCGGCGTCTACAAACGTATTCAAACACAAACAACGTGCATCATAAACATTAGCGCAGAAATCGCAGTATTCTCACGAGCCGCCGCGCGAAGTCTGAGAGTCGGGCTGAAGCAAAATCGTGGAATTCAAACGGAACTTTCTCCCAAAGTGAGCAGCGCCGCAAACAGATCTCTGAGATGAATCGGTCACATTGATATGCCATGATTAAAGAAGGGCGAGATAAGGCGAATGAAAGCGATGGAGATAGGGGGAATGTAGAGCGAGATAGGCACATAAAAGGGCGGAGCAGTGGCCCTTCAGGCTGCTTGATTAACTTCCCCGAATGCGGCGCCGCCCCTCCATCTATTTTCAGACATTAGCATCAACTAAAAAATAGCCAAAACAGAAATAAGCATTATCATGACCATCCTCCTCCTCCTCCTCCTCCTCCTCCTCCTCCTCCTCCTCCTCACCTTCATCAGCTGCTCTTTCCCTGGTGCATCATTGATTCAATCATCGACAGCTCCCTCCTCTTCAAATGTCACTTTACCAAACACTCTTTTACTCATCACAATCACCATCATGGTGAATTATCTTCCCTCTCGCATGTGCAGCGCTCGTCCTCGCCCGCCCGTCCCCCCGCTCACTATCAGCTGCGCTGCACGCGGAGCTGGACGTGGCTTGCGCGCGGGCCCGACTTTTAGTGGCCACCATTGTTTTGTGTGTGTGTTTAACAGCCGCTGCCAAATAGACTTGCTCCATCTCTATTGCCCAGAGCCCAGTCAGTCTCACGGCATGTGCGCATCTTTCATTGCCTCCAATTCAACTCGAAAACCCCAGAGAAAAGGAAGAGAGAGAGAGAGAGAGAGAGTTGGCAGCCGGAGAACAGAGCAGGAGAAAATGGAGAACAGGATGAAAGGATAAAAAGAAACAGGAGAAAAGCGGGAGAACCAAAATATACACACACACCCCTCCTCCTCCTCCTCCTCCTCCTCCTCCTCCTCCTCCCTCCTCTCCCTCATTTTCCACCACCACCCTCAACCCCACCCTCTCGCCGAGGAAGGGAGGGAGAGATCGGCAGACCCCTGTCGGAATTGCCAGTACCACTCAAGCGTACTCTTATGCAAATTCTGCTGTGTCCGTGTCAACGGTTGCCGTGTTAACAGGGGGAGCTGTGGTACGCGGGCCCTCCTCACTGCCACATCATTTGTTTAAGTCATCCAAACAAAAGCCAGGGGAGAAAGCCACATGATTGGTGAAATATGCTTGTGTGGGACCACTGCAGTGGAATAATGATTGCGGCATTACTCCTGCGTGTGCCAGGGGCTGTGTGGCCATTTCATGCCAGCACTGAGTGAATGTAAGGGATGTTTATTCATGAGGGGGAGAGAGAGAGAGAGAGAGAGAGAGAGAGAGTAAGAAAAAGAGGGGTAATAAAGGATGGTGGGGAGGTGGGAGACACTGATATTACTCATGTCTGTATGTGCTGAGGGAACGGACCAGCAGAGCAGGCGAGTGCAGGATGAGACGAGGAGGTCGGCAGGTGCAGGGAAAGATCAGGTTTTGAATGTCATTCGAGTGGAGTAACATTTTTTGGATAATGGAGGTCAAGAGAATTATTGCTTTGGCGGAAACACGAAATTTGAAAACTGTAAAACATCCGGCAACTTCATTTGGTTCGGCTAAAAAAAAACAAAAAACAAACCTCCTCCTTTAAATGCCAGAGAGTTTGAAATCACAGTTGCCACAGCGATGTACCAAAATCCCATCTGCTGCACGGTGAGTCAACACGGTGGATTGTTTAAACTCTTAAAGACGTAATCCCACACAAACACCCATAGTTCGTCATTTCACCAATTCAGATACAAAGTGAGCCAACAGGATGGATTCATATTATTATTATTATTATTATTATTATGTGTGAGCAGGGTTACAAGAATGTGTAGGAAGCCCGAGACACAGAGCTGCACCGCGTCGCTTCGGTGCCGCAGACGTATTGATACGTATCGATAGTTCCGGATGATTGATACATGCAACAATGAGCCGATCGTCTTTTGTTGCTTTTATCTTTTTTTTGGCATTTTGCACCAAGTTAATTAGAACATGGAGTGAACAGTCTCACTCTGACGATCAAAGACAGAGTTCATTGCTGGTGCGTGTGTGTGTGTGTGTGTGTGTGTGTGTGTGTGTGTGTGTGTGTGCGCTGAGTGCCTCAGCAGAGCAAATGTAACACTGCAAGAAAACACACGTACCCGCTCTTATGATTGGCAGCGGCGCTCAATTAGAAGTCTGCCTCACGCGCGCACATCAAGAGAAGCTTTCACAGAAAGCTATCAGTCACCCACATGATGACATGCATATTTCAGGCGCCATTCCTTCCTTCCTTCCTTCCTTCCTTCCTGCTCTCCACCTCTTCTCGCTTCCCTTCCTTCCTTCCACTCCTCCTCTTCCATGTTTTCTTCCCTCACATTTCCCCCCCCTCTCATTATCAGCATGAGAAATGACACGCTATCTGCCTGTTCAGTAAATATCCCTCAACCCCGAACTCATTTGCGAAAACGGGTCACTGCCACCTGCGTTGAAGTGTCCCTTGAAATGCAGATAGTAAAAAAAAAAAAAAAGAGAGAAAAGAATCTCTCATAGATAGCTCGCTGCAAGCGTGCAATTATTTATGTGTGCGCGGCTGCAGTGTGTGCACAGAAACATTTTAACCCCCCCCCTCCCCTCCCCCCACCTTCTCTTTCCGACGACACATACACACATATTTTGCTCCCTGCTGATGCTGCGTCTCGCTGCGGTATAGGTGGCGCCCAGCGGCCCAATCACAGCAGAAAGCATCAAAGAAATGTGACAGCAAGATAAATAAGGCATTGTGATTGTATGTGACACTGCCACATCGCAGACATTAGTCACTATGGGGGGGGGGGACGTTTATGCAGCCTGCGTTTACCAAATGCTCTCCACGACAGGGGAGATGTATTTTATCTGTGGGAATGAGCTCGGACGATTTTCTGTTAATTCCCAACGTAATATTTTCGGACGTTCTCGCCTTGAGAAAACCACGAGCCAGTCCACGGCGAACGCCAAAGAGGCTGGCTAGTGCCGCCGCCTGGTCTCCATCCATCCCTCGAGCAGACGTCCCCAGGCCCGGTGGCACCTTTAACCAGCCAGGTGTGAAACATGCAGAAGGCCAGACGAGGAGGCTGATCCACGCCGAAGTGGAGCGGAGGTAGCGCGCGCGGCTCCGCTTGCTTTGCGTCCTTCGTCCGAGGAGCGACCTGCCACGCAGCGTCCCCTCAGAACCGCGGCTGTAGCATCGTTGCGGTTTGCTTCTCTCCGCGGTTGTGTGTCTCTGACGTGGAGCGGCTTTTGTGTGACTGGTCCACACCAGGAGAACAAAAGCCGCCGACGCCGAGTCGCCTGAACGCATTTTCAAGTTGCCACTGCAGAGTAAGCCAGTAATCGCTATCTGTTCAACACAAGAGTTTTTGCAGGATGAGTGTGTGTGTGTGTGTGTGTGTGTGTGTGTGTGTGTGTGTGTGTGTGTGTGTGTGTGTGAATAATTGCACATGAGAGTGTGTCTTTAAAAGTGTGTGCATGTGCGAGTGTGTGAGTCAAGGCCTGTATGGCATGCTAATTCAGATGAGAGGCCACGCTAGTTATCGGTATTGAACACGCGCCGCTGTCAGTGCGTGAGCCTTTGTTTGGGGGCTGTGCTGCTCAGTAATGAGAGGGACTCTGTCGCCTCCATGTGAGCTGTGGAGGGAGAGGAGAAAGACGCAGGAGCAACACACACACACACACACACACACACACACACACCAACCCCCCATCTCTTTCCAATCATGGACTCTGCTGCCTTAACCAACCGCAACAGTACATAAATTGTCAGGGACAGTTGTAGAGCAGAGCTCTTTTAAAGGGCTAACAGCGATATATCTTTACCTCACCGCACTCCCCCCCCCCCCCCCCCCCCCCCCCCCCCCCCCCCACACACACGCACTGCTCTCTCCGCTTTTCTCTCCATGTGTCTTTTTAAATCACAACAATGGATAAAATCATATGAAATAACAATTTCTTATTTATGTGTATTATTTTGGGAATCAGCACAGTAACATGGCTCCGTGCAGGTCTAAGGAAGTGTGGAGCCATAATGGTTCCACGTGCTAAATGATATAGATTCTATGATTATTATTCATGTGTGGGTAACCTGGCAGGCAGCAGCAGCACCAAACAATTCACGACATGAATATGAAGGTAGAAATATGTCATTAACTGTCTCCCATGATTAACTACAAAAATTGCATCATCTCATCGAGGAGCTGAAATCATGACAATAATATCTGATGTCATTTACCCGAGACCTGAACTTTGCAGTAACGGTGAAACAGAATCCCATGATGGACCTCATCAGAACCGGAGGCATCAGGAATGAGAACCTGTCAGTTACAAAGGTGGAGCGGCTCAGTTTGATCGTATCAGCTGGTGTGAACGCGCACAGTTACACACAGCGCATAATCAGACAAAGGTCTTTTATATGACTCCATTCACACTCCAGCTACACTTTACAGTTCCCATCATGTACATATCATAATTGATCGTTTGCGCTGTCTACTAGACTGTATATATATATATATATATGTATATATATATATGTATATAACAATGAAGTGAATGTGACAGACTGTGTTACCTTGGAGTCTCCCATCAGGAAACGGGCACCTGGTCCAGGACTGTGAGCCGACTGTAAACTGCAAACAGGAGATGTGGTTAATGTACACAGGACGTAGTGCCACGAATGAAGAGGTTTAAAGGCACAGTGTGTGCGATTTGAATCGAGCTTATGAGGCACTCGTCGCCATCTTGCTGAAATCTTCCCCCAACTAGTTTTCCTGGTTCATCCAACAATGGGCAAAGGGGCGGAGCACAGGTAGAGTCGGGGGCGGGCCCACGGTGCTGTTGCAGCATCCACAGAATGTGGCAGGTCGGCCCAGATGCGACTCCAAAGGCCCCACCCTTTGAAATGCACATGGGCCATGCAGCCTCTAGTGGCCACACTATGAACCGCAAGCACTGGCTGATTTTGCAATCTGAAGCCAAACAGTGTTTTATGGCCTTCTGAGTGGGGAATACGGTGGAATTAGCGTACTGAAGGAGTCTAACTACAAACTGGACCAACCATCACTTGAGCGGGAGCGATGGACCCGACTACCACACCACTCGTCAGCCTCTCACGACGCAGCCTTAAGATCCAGATTAGCATCCATTCACAACGTGACCCCAGCGACTCACACGACGCCCGGGTGGGTCAACAACTCGCATGTGATCTCCACAGCTCTCAAGTCATCATCGACGCCACGAGTGGCTGAGCGGTCCGGACTCTCCACACGAGTCAGGCCTCTTGGGATGAGAGGTGAAGCATGTTCAAGGGGCTGGGGTGAGCCCAGTGCAGAAAGCTCTCAGTTATGAAGACATTTAAAAGTGTTTATTAATGCTCTCTGATATTTGTTTGCAATTAAAGCTTCCTCTAGACATACGCAATTATTTCGTACTTGTGTTTGTCCGCGGTGTGATTTATCATGTGTCTGTGCTGCTTCAACTCACGCTGGAGGAGGAGTTATAGCTGCTGACAAATAAAAATGTATGTTTACGACTGCATTACACTGTGTTATCAACAATCTATCAACGTTTATACGGATTATAAAACCTGGAGAGAGACTTAAGCCCGTTACCCAAGTCATTGCACTTGCCTAAAGGTGCAGTGTGTAGGATTTTGTGACATCTTGTGGTCGTGTTGCACGTCGTATGTGAATGCCCCTGCAGTCATGTCGGTGCACCTGTGGTTGCCGCCAGTTGTCAATAAAGCTCAAAAGCTGTTTAGATTGTCATTTCTGGGCAAAAGCATGGTGGTGCAAAATGGTTTGATTGAGTATATGATTACTGTTGATGGATTCCTACATCATACACACAAATGCACATGAATATTTCATCAAAGATGAGAAGTTGTGGCCCTGTACCTGACTGTGAATTGCCCCATTCAACACCTCACCGGGCCGTCGAAAATTGACATTTTTATTGTATCTCAGTTTAATAAAGTTAACAGACACCGTTTAATGTCTCCGTGATGAATTCAGTTTGACTAAATCAGGGCAGTGACGGCGCTGATACTGTTGAGTCAGAGGAAGAGGGAGGAGCAGAGGAGGATGGTGAGACCAGTTGTGACCGATGTGATGGAGTCAGAGTGGAGGGGGGGCAAAGGGGGGGCAGGGGGGGGGGGTTGGAGAAGGACCAAAGGACGGACAAGCAGCACCCGACTTTAAGCCATGTACACCAGCCATTCAGGGCCGACCTTGTAATCAAAGAGAGTTGAAAAGCAATTAACTGGGACAATTATAGCAGCCGGAGGAGGCTGAATGGTTGGCTAAGTAAAGCAGTGTTGTCATTGAATGGAGATTAATTGATGAGAGGAATATTTCAAGGTCTCTATTCGGCCCGCGGAAGTTTAAGTCGAGTGCGTTCTGTCACTGTCAGGGCACTAGACGCAGATTCAGGGATTTCCTCGCCCTCATTATCTGCATGACATATCAAAATATTGGAGGTCAGAATGTGTTACGTTATCATCTGTCCATGAGGCTCTGGTACAGTACAAAAACGACAAAAGTCACTTCTCTATTGCAGCTGTTACCATCGGAGACAACAGAGGACGTACCGGCATGACTGAATAATACAAAATAATCTGCACAAGCCGTTTAAACTACATTACGGTTTCTCAAAAGCTGCTGCAGCTGACTGTGGCATGCGACACTGCTCGCAACTCTCTGGGGATTAATGTTCGACTCTCTCCATTGAGTTCAATGGAAAACACTGGTATGAAAGAAGATATTTAAGAGCTGTGTTACAAGATTGCATCATGTTAGTTGAATGTATTTACATGCTGCCGGTCAAAAGGTCATGGATTCAGAAGATGAACTTAATCAAGTCAAACCCCTTCAGTGTCCGAGCATCAAGGTGGCGCAATAACCCCACACAGTGGCCAGAGGTGTCCTAAAGACAACTGCTCGTACATTACTGAGTCCAAAGGTAGGTACGTTGATGATGAACGATTTTATAAAAGCATGTTTTAGGTTTCTGCACTGCTCTGCAAATATCTCATCATACACAGGAACTGGCATAATGGCGTGTTGTATCATGAGGATGATATGTAATGGTAAAAGATGGAGATTCACATATGATCGGATGGTGGATACCTTGTGACCACATACTTCATCAGTTACTGTGTGTATTATTAGTTTTTTTTTTTTTTACATTTCAAATAGGAGCATTGTGTACTTGGACAATGAGGTACCAGCTGGCTCGTCTGGCACATGCAGCTTCTCCACAGTCACCATGGAGAGGCTCAGTCCTCCTCCTCCTCCTCCTCCTCCTCACTCTGCTACAAGAGAGTCCACACCGCATGCATCACACATGAATAATCACATTTTATCACTACGTTCAAACACACTCCAGCTCCGGCGTTCCTTTCCCCATTTCATTTTCTAGTGCCGTACGCTTCAACTATCAATAATTCAACAAGCAACACGATGGTGGAGGATGATTGAGCTTGTTTTCTCTTTATGGTTGGACGACAGTCGCTCCAATTAAAAGTGGAGATGGTGTGGAGTTTTTTTTTTTTTCAATTTCCCTTCCATTTTTAGATTAATTAATGCCTGTGTGTGCTGGAGTGTGTGTGTGTGTGTGTGTGTGTGTGTGTGTGTGTGTGTGCATGTGTGTGCACAGAACACAGGACTCTGTCTGTGCCTAGTTATCAGTGAGGGCCAGCCATGGCACCGTCTCACTCGGCCTCACACTCAGTCAACGGTGAACAAAATTGTGGAGAGAACTCACATGCACATGTATGCCCAAAAACACATGTGCACATAAATATTCCTGTTTCAGAATTAGCAATGGATGAGAGTAGAATAAAAATCACACGTTTGACTGCAATTACATAAAGTTAGAGTTGCACTGGATAATCAGCCCTTTTACAAAATCAAAACTTAAGGGGTTAATGTCGGTCTTTTTTCTTTCTTTTTTTTTGCAGAACAATATAAGTCAAACTATTTTACAGACTGGACCTTTAATGTTGAAAATGGATTTCAGTTACACATTTTTGATGTGGTAATTGCAATAATAAGAGGCAGTGAGGGGCTCGCCTTATAATACTGCCCTCTCATTGGTGGGTTGTAACACGGAGGCGGGGCAACAACAGAAAGTTGAAAGAGTGCGTAGCGTAGGAACCTAACTTGCCAGGTGACGTCTGTCAACGTTCAAAGACCTGACATTATAAAGTTTGGCCGGTTGTTTACATGATTGAAAGTACAGGCTATTTTTCTGTCTCTCAACCACGGGAGAAAGTGCTAACCAAACGTCTTGTTTACATTAGCTACAGGTGTGTTTGTTAGCTTCTTAGCCCACAGGATCGATTTGCTAGCTCTCCTTCACTAAGTGGATGGGCTACTAGCCTCTGCAAAGCTAACTCGGCTAGAGGAATAGTGTCATTTTCCCGGAGGAAACCGTGAGGACTTCACAAACTGCGGTGGAGATAGCAAGCTAACAGCTAACACCTGCTAACACGATGCGGTGGAAGTGACGTCATTTCCGGACACCAGGTCATCCTCCGGAGGAGCACGACTGGTTTAAACGTCACCAATTCAAGGTACTGCTCTTTTTTCCCGGTTCTACTGCTCTGTGGAGGCAAACTGCCAACGTGTGTTCTGCCGGTGTTGATGGAGCTAATATCGTGTATTTGGCTGGAACTGACAATTCATTATTGTGTGTGGACTGGGCTTAATTTTGGTTGGAGGTGATGCTTAATGCGGTTGTAATGTGGCTGATTCAAGTTAGTCATTTCCTCAGAAAGGTTATTGATTCGTAAATGCAGCGACGTATTAAAGGTGCAGTTCGTAAGACTTAGTTGAAATTACATCCATTTATATGAGCAGACACATCATGTATAGAATATAATTGCATTCCTGATGATTTGAGTTGTTGGGAAAGTGGAAATAAACTTCTTAATCCTTCCTTATTTTAGATGGCGCTGCTTGAATTAAAAGCACAGGGATAAGGATTTGGTGACATCTTCTGGTGATGTAGCATGCTGCAGCTGAATAATCACCTATTTCTGCCTCCCCAGGTATGTAAGAGAACCATATGGAGTCTTTGTTATCTTTGAGCCACCAAAGGTGTATACTTCTGTATACTTTGTCTTTTTGGGGTCGGTGTAAATAGAAGGTGGTACAGAATGGACCCACTCATTAAGTAAATAGACTGCAAAGGGTTCATATACCAACACATACACCCACGGCACCTTATAGCCCTTGTTCCCATATACCCATATATCTATCACAGAGTCTAGGAGATCTTGCATCTCCATGCAGCCATAGATCGTCAATCCTTGTGTTTACATTCTCCATTTGTTGTTCATGTGAAATGTATTGCTTTTCTTGCTGTCCTCAGTGACTGTGCTGCAGTTTTATAAGCCACGTGGATTCATTTATATTAGTTTTTTTTTTAGCTGCTTACAGATAGGATCAGTTTTATTTTATGGATGGATTTTTCCTGACGTTGTGACCCGTGCTCTGATCTCTGAAGAGGAGAATTTTGCTCTCATGCATTTTGTATGACGTTGACAAATATAGAATTAAATGTGAATCTGAATGATCTTTGCAAACGGGATGGCGAGAGAGCAAGATATTGCTCAAGCAGAGTTGGCGTAGAACTG
>JAFBJT010108709.1:43219-55719 GCA_016785325.1 Chascanopsetta lugubris
CACTTTATTCCTCAGCCTGAATATGTGAGTTGGCCCCGGGTCACGGTGCAGCTTGACACCGGCTGATTCTCTGAGCAATGCATCCTCCATCCCAGACATATTCACAGGTGAGCTTCAGTGCAGCAGCTGATGCGAGGGGGAAACCGGGGAAAGAAGCCAAGTGGAAGAGAAGAAAACAACTGACCGTACATTAACCGGCCAGATGTGCACGCGTTTGTTATGCTGCTAATTAATCCCTTCCTCGCATCAACCGTGCTACCTTGGTTCGAGCTTATGCCAAGATTCAGTAAGACTCCTCCACGCTAATGAGACGACCGTCCTCTCGTCCTCCCTTCCGCCTCTCTGTCTGTCTTTAGGAAGAATGAGGCCAGTCCATGTGTCATGGAAAGACTAATGCGAGATCCAATGATGAGGATCAAGAAAACTTTTACATTAATAGGCAGAATCCAATTATAAGTTTGTGTGAACCGAGCTGGATGGAAAAAATGAATTTGCATTTTAACATTGCAGTTTGATGTTAGATTCTGAGATGAGAGAGGAGGAGGAGGGGGGGAAGCTCTGCAATGAAGAAAAAAAATGTAGGCAAATTATACACATGCAATTTGCTGAGAGGATCAAATCAGTTGTTGGATCCTTTAAGGTAAGAAGTGATGAAGGGGAAGGAGAGATCTTGAGGGTGAGAGATAGGTTAATATGTTTTTTCATCTGTCGTGTGTGTGCGCGTGTGTGTGCGCGTGTGTGCGTGTGTGCGTGCGTGCGTGTGTGCGTGTGTGTGTGCGTGCGTGTGTGTGTGTGTGTGTGTGTGTGCGCGTGCTGACATGGGGCAGCATCTCTCATTTTGTGTGCCTGGGTTTGGAATCTAGGTCATCATGCTGGATTAGAAACAATCTGCATCCCCCTGCACAGCTACAGTGAATCCTCCCAGTGGTGATGCACATGCACACCCCACCGACGCACACCAACACATACACTCACACATGCGCATCAGTCAAGCCTTAACAAATAGCAATAATCCAATTTTAGATACGAGCTTTGGTACCTCGAAATTCTCAACGGTTTGATAGTGGGAAATATTAAAGGAATTTCTATTAGGCCTGCTGAGGGGGGAAAAAACACCATATGTGCCTTCTGACAAATGAGGGCATCCTTTTCACAGTGCAGGGCAATGATGAGTGTGACACAAGTGTGTGGGAATGAGTGGGATTTGATGGAGTCTGGGCTTTGTTGTAGACACACTATTGGTTAATGATATGCCTCTCTCATCCAGCCCCAGTCAGTCTCAGCTCCCCTCCCGTTTCTGCGAGCGAGGGGAGATAACGAGGGAGCCGACAGCCCCCGAACTTCACACAAAAGAGGAAGAGGAATCAGAACGACGCATCATCTCATCCCTCGCTTGCAGAAACTTTCTCCTTCTCCTCCTCCTCTCCTCTGTCTCCCCTCTCCTCGCGTCGATTCCCTGACACTCCTTAGATGCTTGTTCAAACTTGTTCAAATACGCCCGCTGATCAAGTAGGGGACAGCTGCACTTGTGTAACTCAAACCTTGCCTGGCTCTCAGGAAATGCGTCGGATTCGAAGGGAGTATATAAACAAAACTGGGTTTGAGTGAAGCTCAAGGCGGGAACAGCAGGAGGGTGACGAAGACACTTCTGCTGCACTGTGCATGTTCCTGCGCGCGCACTTCCCATGCATGTGTGTGTGTACCCGCGTGTGTGTATGTGTGTGTGCGTGTGTGCCCACATGAACCCATGCATCTATGTGCGACTCAGTGGGACAGAGTCCCCCCCACCCCACCCCACCCCCACCCCCCCTCAAGAGCACCATGCTCTGATGGATGTTAATGTGGACTGACGCAGGGGTGTCCCCCGAGGGAGGGAACATGGCCAGTGAAGAGGAGAGGGAGGAAGGGTGTGTATGTGTGTGTCAAGAAGGGATGGGGGCGGGAGGGGTGGTGGGGGTGGTGGGTTCTTTTCTCTAATCCTCTCCCTTCTTCACAGAGCCAGAGCGGGGAAGAGGCACTGAACCGCCCAATGAATAAATAAAAGCCTCAGCCCCCGCCTCCTCCCCTCCCCTGCAGCCCGAAGCCCTGCACCGGAGCACTTAAAAGCATTTTAACAAGAGAGTCACTTCATTAAATATGGACTTCCTGTCCGCACAGAAACCCTAGAAGGAAAACTCTGTGTGTGACTTTTCACATTGTGAAATATTGGGGCGATGCTGTCACGTAGAGGCAGAAGGAGAAATATTGTTCAGTAAGTTCAAAGGGAGAGAAATTGAACTGAGATGTTGTAAAACAGTGAGATAACAGAGGCAGAGGGTTTGACATTGGAAAAAATCTGTCATCTCGTCAAGTGTGCAGAGCGGCATTCAAATCAGTTTTGCATCATGTGACAAGTTGCGTCATGTTTTTAATATTCAAAGCCCATGAAATGAAAAAACAGATGCCATAAAATCATTACAAGGAGGAAAATGAAGATTGAATATGAAATAGTGGGAAGCAGCTGTGGGAAGAAAATGAGTTCTGCTCTTTTCAAATTCAAAGTCTGTTCTTTCCCAGCAATGTGAGGTTATGTAAAATGTTCAAATATGAATGTTTCTTTTAAATTTGGTCACCTTTGCCAGAGCAGCTCTGACTGATGTGTTATAAATACATCGTTTGTTGTTTCAGCCAGAGATTCTTCACAAGTCTGAAAACACAAGTCCAGTTTCAGGTCATTTAGTTGAAATCCGTGTCATAAAGTCTCTGAGTGTCTCTAAACTATAAACGTCAACAACAATTTTTTTACTACTATTTACTACTATCAATTAATGAGAATCTATGGAGCTGTATTCACCTTAATGCAAAGAGACATAAGAAGAATTATACAGTACTTATTTAAGAAAATTTACTTTTATTTGCAAGTGTGAGAGGAGGAGTTGGCCATTTGGGAATAAATCTATTCAGTGTGATTTTTTTTTTTAAGACAGGAAGTTTAACATCTTTCTTGTGTCTGTGCCACTGCACCTCCTGCGAAAAATAGTTAGAGCATGTGTCATAAAGGAGAGACTCAAAATAAAAAGGAGCAGCGATGACATCAGCCCTGTCTCTTAGCTTCTATACAACTAAACTGCATCTGCAAATAGAGCAGGGTTAAGGATTGATGACGTATATTGTCAGATGTCTGTAGGCCAATCACCATGTTGTACCGGAAAGAAATTGGAATTTAAATGGGGTGCTTTGGAACAAATAGTTCCCCAAGTAGCTTCTCATTTATGTTGCTTTAATAATACAGGGGGCAAGGTGGTATGTTTGTTTATCCACTGTAAAGAACATGAAGTCATCTCTAACATCTCCAAATGTCTTCACCGTGCTAACACAGGTTGCAGGACTCGCACAGTTCATAATCTCATGTTCGGCAGCTGCAGAGATTCGTTTGTCAGCTGTGACCAAAACAACCAACATGGGAGTTGATCTGTGCATTTGTGGCTCATGTTTAAATGTCTCATGTTGACTTAAAACGGCGGCACCTTTAAGCGGGGCAAACGGGACTCCAAAGTGGGTCAGAGTAAAAATATCTTCAACAATTATTCATGGGACCCCGCCTATCTCCACCGTACCTCCGCCCTGTGAAAAATCTGCATCGCACTGCAGTGAGACAAAATGGAGAGGAAGGGATGAGGAGCGAGGGGCGCTGAGGAAGAATCCGGTTTAGGGAGAAATGGGCAGAGACGGATTGAAGACTTTGATTACTTGTTTTTGTTTCGTGAAATCCATCCAAAAAATGTAGAATGCACACACAAAAAAACGTGTGCGAGATGCACCATGCAAACACTTTCATTACTAAACTTTTCAAACATTTGCACCATCATCGTCAGCAAACCCGAACCCATCGCTGCAAACGACTGTCAAGACTGTCTGAATTAAACATTTTACAGCACCAATCCGAGCTGTCTCATGTAACAGTCTGTCTCGTCTGAGAAGGAGCAAAGGGTTTAGATTTGGGAGAACGGCTTTGCAAAGCAGAGACTTTGTGAAATCTCTCTAATTGGGCAGGTGCAGAGTATAGTGTCCTGTGATTTGTGACAGCGATGGGATTTCTGAGACTTGGGGCTCAGTGCTTAAGACCGAATGAGTGTCGGGCTCGGGTTTGTTTTGACGTTCTTTTGTGAGCGCTGATCCCAAAAAGAACCTTGATTGGAGCAATGAGTGGAATCAAGCGATGTGATTGGGTGTGAGGAAGACTAGATTCCAGTGCAGCAGAGGGGTGTCATGGCCGCGATGTCCCTGTAGGTCTGCACTGTAAATCCACACATTAATCAGAGTCGGCAGGGGGAGATCAAAAGAGCCTGTTCCATCTTTACTCAGAGCCCCACTTTGATGTGTGTGTGTGTGTGTGTGTGTGTGTGTGTGTGTGTGTGTGTGGGGGGATGAAGTCAGATAGAGTGGGAATCAAAATTAGGATATGATTTGGCGTGTGAAACCTGCTGGGTTTTCACATACAGTGTATAATCAATAATCAATACATAGTGGAACTTTGAAGTAGGGCTGCAACTCACAAATAGTTTTAATAATCGATTGGTCTGTCTTTTTTTGATTAATCGATTTATTGTGTAAAAAAATCCCCCAAAATATGCATTTTTGAACAACTCTAGGTCATTAGTGCATAGTGCTTTCACTGCCCCACCCCAGACATGTACGGTGCGGTTCAACAGACCCCATTCATCAATTTAACAGATTAGCTGCCAACTGTTCTCATAATTAGTCAGTGATCAATACGTCTCTGAGTTATACTTTACGTATCATGAGCGAGTGAATCTTGCAAACTGCCCTTTAATCTCTCTCAGTACATGTCATCTGTCCTGCACACAGACTGTATGTGAAAGACGGCACAGTGCCACAGGCACCTGTACAGAACCCATGCAGGTGACCACACATCACATGAGCATGTGTGTGTGTGTGTGTGTGTGTGTATCTACACACATGTCTGTACATGAGGACACATGAACTGTCCCTGTCATACATGACAGCGCCATCAGATCCACACGGATACGAAATCCTTTCCTGCCCCACGGTGGTTCTCCACCGCCACTGCAAAGCCTCTTCCCTCATACTCAGTCACAGCAAAATGCAGTAATATGCCACCATTGTGTGGCTACCGAGCCCTTACAGTTGCCATGGTGATGTTGAAAACGCAGCACAGGCCTCAAAAGCATTATGTATTATTAGCTGGTGTGTTGACACTTCTGCATTTCTTCCACTCTCTGTGAATCAGAAGCCTTTAGAGCCCCGTCCTCTTGGAAAGAGGTGTCAACTGTGTGTAATGCTGTTTGCTGAACACTAGGGGAGGTGACAGTGAATACAGAGAAGTGCAGTTGTGATGTTATTCCATAAACTGGATTAGTTGATTATTCTTGATCAGTAGGTATAATTAATATATGTTCCTTCTTGATAGAATGAGACCTGCAATAATTGCTTTCGTCTTCATCTTGTGTACAATTTAATATTTTCAAAAAAAAAATTCCTGGAGAAATACTTTATATTTTCTCTAGCATGAATTATATGCTGTGGATATGTTCAAGGTTTTCTATTATGCAGTCTTTTCTGCCCTCTGCTGGTTGGAGCACTTTCCTTCACTTCCTTGTCTTTGACAGAATTATATCAAATGGAGAATTTCTCACTTTTGTGTATTTTTGTGGTTTCATCCCATGATTACAGAGGCCTTGCAGAGATCACACCATACAATTCAATATCCTCTTTGATTTCAATTATTTATGATTCAGTAGCTGGACTCTGGCTTCCAATACTCTGCTTTGTTTTCATTACTTGATTCTAAGATTTAAAATGGTGCCTCTGTAGTGGCAGCAATGCAATTTGGGGTGGTAATACAGTATACTATGTTCTATACAAGTACATACACTACAATACACACGTATGCCTACAGTGTTGCTGTCAGATCTTATCACCATGACACCTTAATAAATGCCGCTTAAACAAGCTCTTGCTAATTTGTCTTGTTCATAGTGGCAGCATGTGTCAGTTTTTATCAATGTCAGAGGATCATGTGGGATTTCAAGGCAAACTGTAAAACGATGCAGTGGTAAACATGTATTGTGGTTAAAACTAGTAAAGTCAATACAATTATTTTTGACATTCACATGATAAATAATTATACTATAGCAAACAGAAACAGACCCTTACTAACGCACAGGAAGCTAATGTATAAATTATATATGTACTACACTGGCATCCAGACTAGTTTGTAATGCACAGTAGTATAATGCTTTATACATCACTGTGCATATTGAGGCCTCATCACACATTTATTAGTTGATGGCTGAATCCTGTTAATGTCACAGGAATGGTTTCACAGCCATAAATGGAATCACTAACTGAATAATTCTCCATGTTTGTATTTTCATGGGCCATTTTTTTCCATTTAACTCTGTCCTCCACAAGGTGGCAGCATCACCTCAACAGTTTCCTTAAGAACGTGAAGTAACAAGGAGGGAAGAGAGTTTGCAGAAAGTCATGTGATAACTCTGACAGTTGAAGTCAAACATATAGTCCAGCTGTGTAATGCACCACTTTGGACACAGAGTGGCAGTATAACCTTCACTATGAAGTTGGATACGCTGTTGTTTGCGTGGAAAACACCAGTTCAATTCCTTAGCTTTTAAGATACACTTTGCACACATAGATTTAGATGTATAATATCAAATTATAACATTAATTATCTAAAGATACTTTTGGTAAAAATGTTGCTAACTGTGGGGATATACAACTAATGACACTATTCAAATTTGTAGTTCATGATGAGCTGTCTAAACATTATGTCCTGATCTCTAACTTAGGTCTGGACATAATCTTCTAAACCTGTCGGTATATGATTCTTTATATCCACCCAATTGCTTTCTTGACCTGTGCGTATTAGAGCGGCACATTTCTTGTTAGTTAAAGGTCCAAATGTTATGCCAAAATAATTTCCAATAAATATTTTATACAAATGTGTTATGAGTGTGCAATCACCTGGATGCATTTATGTTTTCATTCCACCCAGACAGAGTCCTGTGTATTAGGACCAGGAGCAGGTCCTCTCTGTGGAGGCCTCCATGTTGCCCCATAGAGTTACCCAGAATGGACAAAGGTTGAGGTTAGGCCAGGCAATACTGCATATTGACGTATAAGGCAATTTAAAGAGCTTTAAATTGCAGACATTGACATTAACAGAGGAAAATGACAGACCGTGTAGATAATGTAGATAAAAGGTGCAGACATTACCAGAGGATCTTAATGTGGACATTACGCGGTAGTTGTGCAGTTAAAAGAAAAAGTTAAATATATACAGTGTATGCACAGATGCGAGGTTAGTGATATTCAATTGTAACAGCAACTAACTCATTATTAAACCCGACACACTGCACCTTT
This sequence comes from Chascanopsetta lugubris, assembly GCA_016785325.1. Classification (NCBI taxonomy): domain Eukaryota; kingdom Metazoa; phylum Chordata; class Actinopteri; order Pleuronectiformes; family Bothidae; genus Chascanopsetta; species Chascanopsetta lugubris. The sequence continues at coordinate 50,624 of JAFBJT010108709.1, forward strand.
AAACTAGTTCTCTATTCAACTTATTTTTGAAAAAGCTGGAACACTTGGGGTAGAAGACCGGGCTGCTCTGCGCGTCACTTTGCGTCGCAATTATCACTTTCTAATAGAAAGTGGGAGCACACACACACACACACACACACACACACACACACACACACAGACCTGCTCCTCTTCCGGAGTTAATGAAAACGCCCTGTGATTGGACAGGAGGATAATTCCACGGGGGCCTCGTGCTCCTACTAACTTGCGAGCTGGGCAGCGCGCGAGCCACAATCTGCCCGAGGCGCGAGAGGAAGGGAAGGAGAGGCGTGCACGAGGAGGAAGGAAGGAAGGAAGGAAGGAAGAAAAGAAGGAAGAAAAGAAGAGAGGAAGGAAGGGAGGGAGGACGGTCGGACACACGAGCTCCGCTGTCACCCAGCACAGACACACACAGTTGTATTTGTTGTTGTTGTCGCCGGACGTGTGGGCTATGCGCGCAACAAGAGGGAGCAGCGCACAGAGGAGGTGAAGCACACACTCTCTGCCTCCTTCTTCTTCTAGAGTCAGTGCGAAGACACACGAAGAAGAAGAAGAAGAAGAAGAAGAAGAAACGCCAACTCCTGGAGCGAACGACGTGAGTGACAACCTGCAACTGCACACAACAACACCGGACCGAGGCGGCGAGTCGACTTGTCCCGCGCATCACCCGAGAGAAAATGAACGCCAGCGATGAGAACCTGCTCAAGTCCATCAGCAACGACGCGCTCCTCGACCTGACGCAGCGCTACGGACAGTCCGCCTTCGGCTTCGGCCCCGGACACGGCGCCGGCAGCCCCGCGCGCTACCCGCTGACGCCCGCCGCCGACTTCCTGTCCGGGCAGACGGTGCAGAAGTCCAACGAGAGCGGCGGCGAGCACACGAGCGACGACGAGGACGGCTTCGACTCGCTCGAGTCCCGCAAGCGGGGCTCGGCGTTCGGGGACGACAAGTCCGGCGGGCCGCTGACCAAGAAGTCCAAGGAGCAGCGCTCCCTGCGGCTCAGCATCAACGCCCGGGAGCGGCGGAGGATGCACGACCTGAACGACGCGCTGGACGGCCTGCGGGGCGTCATCCCCTACGCCCACAGCCCCTCGGTGAGAAAACTCTCCAAAATAGCCACGCTCCTCCTGGCCAAGAACTATATCCTCATGCAGGCTCAGGCTCTGGAGGAGATGAGGCGGCTGGTGGCGTATCTGAACCAGGGACAGACCATAACCTCCCCGATCCCCACCGCCCTGGCTCCCTTCGGACAGGCCGCCGCCGTCTACCCGTTCTCGGGCTCCGCTCTCGCCACCTGTGCCGAAAAGTGCACCACTTACTCCGGGACACCTTCGAGTCTCTTCAAACACTGCAACGACAAGCCTTGATGCGCTCTCACTCTTCTTCTCTCGAACTTTTTACCAGCCCACTGCAACCATCTCTCTCGCTCTCTCGCTCTCTCGCTCTCTCTCTCTCTCTCTCTCTCTCTCTCTCTCTCTCTCTCTCTCTCTCTCTCTCTCGCTATCTCGCTCTCTCTCCCACTCGAGTTATTTTCACACCATTCTGTGGAGAATCATTTAGTCTAATGCATCATATCTGTAAGGTTAAATAATCCAAGTAATCCAAGTTTGAAGAGATGCTACATAGAAACAAAAACATGTTTCAGGCATTGTTATACGATTACGTTACTGTACTTTACAACGTCTCCAGGCCTTTTAGAAATAAGTTATTGATTTCAAAATTCTTCTGTCATCAGCTCCTATTTTTAATCTATGCAACATCCAATAAGACAACTAGAGATGCGCTCTAATCTCCACATTTAATCCAGCATTTATGAAACAACTTCCCGGGATGGACTGCTGATGCTATCTGAGAAAAACAAGTGTGATGTTGCCTGATACATTTTCTCAACAACGTGTCAAGGTTATTTTTGATTTACTATTATTATTATTATTATTATTATTATTATTTATTTAAGTTATTGCAAATTTCACATGATTGTATCGTACATCTGTGGAAAAAAATCAAATTGCTCCAAGCCCGGCTACACTTCTGGTTATTATATAGGCTACAGCCTCCACATTGAAGAAGCGTTTTGGTTGTGTTGCAACATGGATTTCATATATTGTTTATATGTCTTTATAATTAAAACACATATCTATGCTTGGGCCTGGTTTGTTTCATTTCAGACAAATGTTGCACAGCTGTGAAACCCATTATCTAAAAACATACACATAAGGTAGAAATTCATGCAAATGTTGGATAAGCCATGTAGGATTTCTGTTATTTAAATGATTTTTGCAAATGCATTGTTGTGCATGCTCTGGGATAATTGAGATCCGTCTATTGAGTCAATGTTTTTATACATGGTGTCAAAAAAGGGAAAAGAAAAGCATAAAGATGCATCTTGGCTAAAATGAATACAGCTTCTCTCCCTCTATACAAGGTTGTGTTATGTGTAACTTTTCTTTTTCTTGCACATGAAGCCTCTGACATGCAGAGTTGAGTCCAAACGGGCTCACGGGGCTGCTGAGGCCCGGTGGTTGGCGTGCACCGGGGTCGGTGGCGCTGCAGGGGAAGGGTGGAAAGATCCGCCCCGGAGGCGCACAGGACCTGTCTCTGGGTATTTGGGTGATTGCAGGCTCCTTTTTTGCCAGGCTCTTACACCCTGGACACTTATTAATGCGATTTCAGCGCCTGATGTCTCCCTGTTCCACTCTACCAGCACCGTGTAGCCTGACGCCGTGCAGTTTCAGTTTTGCAGGTCACAGAATTGGATCAGGCTCAGGTTTTTAATTGAGAAAATATCCATGCGTTTTCTTCGATGTATTTCATTTGGCTGAAATTCACTTCAGAAATTCTGCGGTCTTATAACATATTGATCTGAATTTCAATTTTGGTGACGATGTAAAATTCGGAAATGTTTTGATGTAATAATAACAAAAAACGTGGATCCTGAAATTGAACACATGATATTTGAACCGTGCCCGTAATGTTATTCTTCCCATCACGAAGGTTGCATAATTTTCTGATGATGACATAACCCATAGCTTTCACAAACGTTTATCTCCAAACCTATTTAAGAAACGTCTTCCCACAGGTGTTTGTTACTGAACGTACCGACATTAACTCCGTGTGTTCCGCCGCAGTCAGACTTCATCTCATCTGACATTTACAGCAGGTCGCTCGCCCCATGCTGAACAGTCACAGAGTGACTAAGTGCGTCCAAGCCCGTCTCTCCCTCACTATTTAGTTGCATGTCACAACAACAAGCCACCCATGGCATCTTAATTTGGCCCCTCTTGATGACATGTCTCTTTTGTCTGAGATGGCCGGGGATGAAATGTGACAAAGGCAGCGGCTGATGTGAGGACTCCGGCCCCTGCATCAGTCTCCATGCAGCCTAATTGCTATAAATGAGATTGTTGCCTTTTTTACTGGAAGAACTGGGTAATAGGCCTCTGGTGTCACGATGTTGAGATGTACATGATATTGTGTCACAATATTCTCATAATGGCCTGCAGTGTGCGTGGTGGCAGGGGTCACTTGACATGTAAAAATCTATACATTAAGTCAAAGCTGAGGTTTTTTGCTCTTGGTGATTTTTTTGTTTCTTTGCCTTGTGGCTGTGGTCATGAAATCAGCTGCTAGATTTCAATTTCCCTTTGTTGAAGAAAATGAGTAGCTTAACTACATGTATTTTCTTTGTTTTTATTTGTCTCCGGAGGAATATGCGAGTAATATTACTTGAAACAAATCGTTATGTTTGCTCATTGTCTCGTTTATGTGTTGAGGCTTATTCGACTGACATCGTACAGAAAGAGCAGTGTAATTCTAATTAGTGTTGCCCTGTTTTAAACTTTAATGATGCCACTTATAGTATTTACATTCTGAATGGTTATAACCCAGTGTTCAGATCAAAAGAAATGGGTAAAAAAAACCATGTAAAGTGATATATACTCTCGGCCAAATGCATTAATAAAATATAGACGTTTTCAGCGGCGCCGCTACAATTACACAAACATCATTTTCCATTATTCTGGATGCAAAGCAGCAAACGGATCAGTGGTTGAATGTGCCCTGGGCATGCCCCTGCAGAGTGTCTGCCATGTGTGTCAAGATGTTTAACACGAAAACTCTTTATAGGGAAGAATCGAGACGGCTGCAACCACACCAACAAATCTTTAACATCATCAATGAAAACTAAAAGGACAAATATATGATATATTCTGAGAGGCATATTTTCTAACTTGAAATACTTAAAAACATAGAATCCGATTGATCTGTGGTAGGTGTAAATAAAAGTGCAGGCATATACAAAACATAAAAAAAGGAAAGAATTGAATCTGCATGTTACAACTGGGTAGAATATTGCAGATTAATAAATGTCGTCCATGCTAAGTCACTATTAGGGGTTGATGAGTAGTTTCAATCTAAACTGTTAAAGATGCAGATTATAAATCCAATCTAATTGTATTATTTGCATTGAGCTCCCACAGCTCGACCGTTAACCACCTATATTCTTACCTATTGTGCCTTGTTGACATGTCAGTTTTGCATCCACACACACACACACACACACACACACACACACACACACACACACCCTGCGCCGCAGTCCATGTACCACCACTCTCACGACAGCCCAGTGTTGCGCAGGGTACGGACCGACTGTGTGATGTCTGTAAACATTTGTGTTTGCTCTCAGCGGGATAGAAAGGGAGTGATTTCATTAGCATGGCTCGGAGCTTTGAGGTATGTTTGTGTGCTTTTCTCTGACCCGATGGTATAGTACTAAAACCATATGCCCTTAAGTGCATACCTCTGCCTAATGCATCTGACAGCGCTGTTTTCTCTAATTAAGTTCTCTCTATGTGTCTGATGCACATTGTTGCACTGCATCTTTCAACCCCACACACACATACACACACACACACACATTCGGCAGTCCCTGCAAACACACACACACACACACTGTATTTACAACAGGGGCCTTGGAGGAAAATGAACAAGCTTCAGTTTTGATTATACTTGCAGTGGTGAAACACAAGATATTTTTAAATACAAATTTGCTCACAGAAGCATATTTGTAGCTTTAG
>JAFBJT010108709.1:58219-60613 GCA_016785325.1 Chascanopsetta lugubris
TGGCAACTTTCACTGTGCTCCTCTAACCCTCAAACAACAGTGAGGCTACAAAGACTCTTATGGACCCTTCATCCCATTGTGATAATCTTCTTAGCCCCCTGACTCCACTGTTCAATATGTATGGAGCAGAAAAGAGCCAGACTCGAGGGGCTTTGAGTGTCCTGCGGCTCAGTGGCTGGGATTTTCCTCACTCCAGGACCAATTACCAAACACTAACAGTCTGAGCACTTTGCTCTGCGACATGAGGCCCCTCTGTTACACTGCGGTGTGGGTTGGTGAGCCAATTAAGTTTACACAGGTATGTGGTGAAACATCCTATAATACCGCCTAGTCACTCTCTGCAGTCCAACATTTACCAAAGCTCTTATCTCCTGTCCGTTCCCCAGTTGCATCGAATCACAACTAGACTTGTGTTTCGTTGGCTTGACCATAAAGTGGACCTGCGTTATCCAAATGATCCAGGGGAGTCCAGATGTATCTTAGGTGGTGGGATGTTTCATTCTAAAACACATTGAAACCCCCCTCCCATCCTATAACCGATGTCATAGGATTTCCATCAAACAAAACAGCTGGCTGACCGTCACCTGAACCGACCCACCCACCTGTTCACACTGCGCACGTTGTTGCATCGTGACCACGACAACTAACGCACATTTGCGTGAGCAGAGTGCGGAATGATATAATGTAGTCGATGTCAGCGGAGCTGTCCTTTCTGCGCTGTCTCCTCCACTTCTACAGTGAGACTGTGCACGGTCATGTTTTGTGAGCGCCAGTAGGCTGATGACGGATGGAATGCATTGGATGCGTTTTTCAAAGTGTAGCTAGCTCTTCTCCGTTGAATGTATTGATTTTTATTAGTTCATTTCATGTTCCATTTTGTATAAACGTTTGGGTGACGCGCGAGGCTCTTTGGCATGAAAACGGAAGGTGACATACAGACAAACACCAAGGAGTTAGTCAGTAATTAGCAGTCAGTAAAACATAAAGAGCTCAGCCAAGTCAATAAAGGGCAAAATTAAATTCATTCAAAATTCACATTATCCAGCGTGATTGCACAACTCTCAGTGTAGTAGCACCAACAGCCCACCGTTGTACAGAGTTATGCGCCTTGAATGCATGTGGATATATTATATCATGTCATCTATGTAACCGGGGATGTCGACAGTGTCCACAACTCTCCAAGTTGAGTTCACTGGCAAGCAACCTCTGTCCGATGGAACTTCTCAATTAAATTAGATTTTATTCCTGATAAAGTTGGGGGAAAAAAAGAAAAAGTGGAGCTTCCAGTTGTTTGATGAATCACTTTGGAGGGAGAGCGAGAGGAGGGGAGGGCGAAATCCAGAGAAAATGAGGCATTGAGACATTACAAGGAAGAGATAAACTCGGACAGAGACGCGCCCGCTCTAATCTCCACCGTGGGGACGCGCTCACATTATTTTGGGCATGTCTTTTCGCCAGTATCCACAGCGTACAACATCCTATCAGGTAATATCACAGTCTTTGAAGGATTAGCAGGAATAAGAGGGTCTTTACTCTGTTTTTTGGAAGGGATAAGTCCCTTTTGAAATAGTCTAACATTTGCGTACTAATATGGAAATGGGTTTTAGCTTCGTTCTGTTTTGTTAGGAGAGGGGGGGCAGTGATGGGAGAGGGGATGGATGTAGGCAGAAATAAGTGCATTATAGGGGTGGGCTGGGTTCGATCTACAACGTAACGCAATCCAACATTGTTCTTAATCAGTACGACAGTGACTTTCAAGTGTTGTAGATCTTTCACACCCTCCCTCTATGAAGCATTATGGTCTGCATGAAGGTGTTAACCCTCCTCTACAGTTGCTAATGCCACGGAGCGCGAGATAAGCTGCAGCTCCGCTACCTTGTTATTCCTGAATGCAAACAAGAGGATAATAATAATATAATAATGCCTGACATTATCATCCCCCAGAGACACCAACTCTTCTCCAATTGTTTTTTTTTTGTTTTGGTTCTGAGTCAAACAACAGAAAAACACCTCTTGTTTGTTCCTGCACTATCCCCTGCTGTTTTTGTTTTGCTAATATCTGGAAATAGACGACATCCTAAATGTAAGACGTGCCGCGCGCCACAAAGAAAACGGCACCTTGTTAAAGGACAATATTGTTCTCAATTAAAGAATCAATTAACTCAACTTAACTGCCAGGCCACTACATATTAATCATTCATTATCAATGCTCTGCTAACCTTCCGGTATTATCGACTCACACCCCCCCCAACCCCCAACCCCCATCCGCCCCGGCCTCAAGGTTGATCCATTCGGATGATGGACACAAGACAGCTGCCCATCAGTCTCTGGCTACAGCCCGGCCATTAGAGCACGGCCTGTGTTTGTGTCTACGTGTTTGTCATTTACAGGTTT
>JAFBJT010108709.1:62777-85381 GCA_016785325.1 Chascanopsetta lugubris
TCTACCCTCCCCCCCCCCATTTTTTGCCCTCTCTGTTCTATTGATGCACCATGGGGGGTCGAGAGAACCATAACTTCAGATTCTCTGTATGTTTTGCACGTCTGACCCAGACCATCAGCTTTTGCTCTCTTTGAATGTTTGGTGGTCATATAGATACTCATTGCTATTGACTGAGTTTAGAGTCTTAATTTAAAGGTGCAGTGTGTAAGATTTCCGTCATTTTTGTCACTTCGAAAAATCGTACGAAACAATTACATTACATTTTTGACATTTTCATGCCTTTATAATCACCTAAATGTTTAATTTATTCACGATTACTCTTAAATGAGCCCATTAATTTATATTTACATGAGGAGCGGATCTGCTCTACAGGCGCCGCCATGTTTTTACAGTCACCCAGAGTTTTATTGACAACTGAAGTCTCCCACAGTTTCTCCTGCATGATCAGAAGGGTGAGGTGACGGATACAACAGAGGTTTCATGGACAAGGACAAACGTCAAAGTTCCAAAAGATACGTAAACAAATGGATATCGATGTGCTTGCCTGCTGCATCTCTTCGCACAGCATAACAGTGACTCTGCGTACGTGCAGTAAAGTGACGTCAAGTGCTGTGAAAACTGGAAAAGCTCCGGCCGTCATCGGTTCTATCAGATCCATTTCACACACAAGGGAGAACCTCGACATCATGACAGTCGCCATATGGAGGTTGTTACTATTGAAAGCAAAGTAGAGGAGGCTGCTTGTGAATACAGGTCACACAGACTGGACTCAGCAGGAGAAGACAGATTGCACACGCACCCACACACACACACACACACACTGAAGGATATTGGACAGTTACCAGGGAGCATCATAGATAAGGAAATTGAAGAGTCTTTCCTGTGTCTCACTCGGCTTGTTTTCTCTCTAAACAAAGAGCCGACAGCAGCGCTGCATTTAGGAGCCCTTTATGAAATAGTCAGACGTCCTTCATGGGACACACACACACACACACACACACACACACACACGAGCATTGGCAAGTTTAAAATGAAAACAAAAACTTGACTTTGACACGCAAGTACGACGGAGGTTAACCAGTTCCAGCAAAAGAACACTTCCTTGCCAAATTCAGCAGCTGCAAACATCGAAGACTTTGAACCGCTGGAGGTCTCTGGTCGACGCCACCAGAGTCACCGTCGGTTACAAGCTGCAGTATCTCACATCTGGATCTGGAGGTGACCTGAGGGGGCTAGACAAAGGACAGCGGTCCAAACCGCTGCTGTCCTCACGCAGTCTCGGCGCTGAAGCCATCAAACGGCAGGGTGGTTAGTTGAGGGATTAGAGAGAAAAGGCGTACGGACGCACACACACACACACACACACACGCACACACACACACACACTGTAGATGTTTGCACATGGACATGAACCTCAAGTGCTTTTACAACAAATACAAATGCCTCTTTGCACACATGCACCCAAACAGAGTTGCTGTGAGTGACGTTGTGGTCGTCGGTGCTGCTCTTGTTCTGCCGTAACCGCCGTCTGGCGTCTCAGCGGTGAGAAAACAGACGGCGAGGCCGAACTTTGTTGCACCGGGGGCCGCGACTCTCCAGCGAGCTGCGGTTCCTATTAGCTGGCCATCACTTTTGACAGTCTAATAAAGGCAGAGCGTTTCAGGAAGGTCTTTTTCCTTTTGTTGCTATTGTCCACAGAGTCTCCAAGAATATGAGCGAAGAATGTGCTGCGGAACACTTTGTCTTTGGTTTGATTTGTTAAAGCTGGAGCAACGCTTTGTGTGTCCTTGTGTAAAAATGGGGGTGCCAGACTGGGGGGACACCCGCGGGGGCCACTGGCCGGTGTTAGCTAAGGACACGCTGTAGCTACTGTTGCTGTAACCTGAGGAGACATGAAGGAATATGTCATATAATTGTGCAAATAATGATTCTTAATTTTGAGTCAGTGCATGGAATTGAAATGTCAGTGGTACAGTTTGTTGTTGTTCGTCAACACACCAGTCAAACAATTCCCAGATTCCCTTTACGATGATTCCGGAAGAACCTGATGTTTGCATAATGTGCCCCGATAGCGTAACTAGAGGGGGAACATTACATTAGTTATAAAAATGCTGACACTTAGTTTACTAATTGGGATAAGTGTCCGAACACTAACACGTATCAATGTCCTGCACAAAGCAAAACAAGATGAAGGCTGCATCTTTACAGGATTGCTCCAAGCACCATCTTGTCAAAACATGATAATAATAATCTATAATAATACGTAGAATAATGATTTAAAAAAAGAAAGAAATGTAGAGAACTTTGTTTTGTAGACAAATCCAGCCCTTTTGAATAAATACAAAAAGTTCCCTTATGCTGAGAAATACAGAAAAACATTCTTTTCTAAAGCGGGACTTTTATTTTGAAGGCTAAGAAAGTGAGAGGAGGCGCTGTGAACGGAGGCTACTGGACGCACCTGTGCATCCTTGCGTGTGAACATCGCGCATGACACAATCACACACACAGGAAATGGAAGCATTTGAAATGAAAAGCATGTTTGGCAAATTGTGATGAACTCACACAGTAACTGGTGTAGAAGCATTACTGCCACCTGCGTGAGACTGACAGGTTCAGCGCCCCCTCTAGAGTAGATCCATGCTTTGCTTTTTAAATGTTTCGATCAATCCATCAAACAATACCACGTTATTTGGGAATCGTTTTGATTTAATCCATCAAATGATCACAACCCCAAACTATTCAAACACTGAATTGATTTCGGTGTTGAAAATTTAAAAAAAAAAGTTTGGACTCTGACATCTCGTACGCTGTCTTTCCTGGAAAGTGTGACAAAAGTGTGACAATCAACAACTTCTGACAATCACAACAGAAACATTGACTCATTAGACCGAGATGGTGCACATGCATCTGATTAGGATTTGAAAGTGTGGGATTAACAGCAAATGATTGTGTCTGGTCTAACCTGAGGGACTTGAAAGCAGCACACACACTTAATAATTAAATGCAGTAAATGTGTTTTGGGCAGTCATCATTGCTATTATCTACGCTTGCCTCGTATGATGGCTGGAATTGAAGACATGGGGCCAGAAGCTGTTTATGACTTTCATATGGAGCCAACATGTGTTTCACATTTGGCAGGAGGGGGATTTATTATTTTTTTTCTTACTGTAACATTCACACACTCCGGCTGCTCCGACCATTGAGACATCATCATCATCATGGCACTGGCTCGACTGTTATCATTTGTTAGCAAAACTAATAGACTCAACCAAAGCCAGTTCAATGAGTCTGCGCTGCTAGAATATAAATGGATTACATGGTTTGGTTTGGTAATTGGTGCGGATCAGATTTTGATGCATGGGAAGTAAACTGTAGCTACAGTGTGGAGTTACAGTACAGTGCGCGGGGCTCATCTTGCAACAAGTTCGGCGGCGCAGTGTTTATAATTCATCAAGGGAAATTGATTTGGCTGCTTTCGATTAGGATTTCAGCATCGGTTCAGTTTACGTAAATGCGGGCCCAAAGTAGCCAAAACATTCTTTCCTCATGAATGACTGATTTGGATGCGAGTGCTGCCGTTCCTCATTCAAACGGGGATCAGTTGAAGATGCACTCCGGTAGTGATACGCGAGAATGGAGCCGAACACAACATCAGTTTCTGCAGAGTTGGGACCACGTGGATGCTGGTGTTGTTAGAGCAGCACATCGTGGTGGAGACTGGGCCATTTCCTCTCCTCTGAAAACTCGCTCACTTGCATTTGGAGCACAGATTCTGCATTGGTCCTTCGACATTATGCTAATGAGGAACATTTTCAATTCAATTTGAATGAATACAAACAGTTTGCTTTTGCTCAGAAAAACAGAAACACTCTCATTTCAAGAGAAAATTGGCCTGGAAATGAAAGGGGATGGTTCTCTAAAGTGGGACTTTTATTTTGAAGGCCAAGAAAGTGAGGGGCGGAGGGTCACTGTGAACAGAGGCTACTGGACGCAGCCGGGCTTGATTGAGCTTCATTCTCGCATGTAAACATGAAATTTGACAGAATCACACACACAGGAAATGTAAGTATTTCAAAATAAAAGCATATTTTGGCAAATTCGTCTCACCTTTATGTACAAAGCAGTGCAGCTCGTACTCAACTCCGCCCACACCGTTGTTCAATGTGGCCCACGGCCCGGAAAATACCCAGGTCTGCTCTGATTGTATAATTCATAGAAACAGAAGTTTGAACAACGGATCTTTATGTAATTCTACTTTTTTGATCGATGGACATCCTAAAATATATAAAGAGGCGTCTTTCTCTCAACATTATTTGAACTTGCGCCATTGGCCGCCCACACCTCTGATCTGCCCTCTCACACCATGTCAGTGCGAAACCACTTTTGAAACACACATTTGTAATTGCCACATGGCTTCAGTCTGCAAGCTGTTTTTACACCATCTCCACTCTGATGGTCTGTCTGTGTAAACCATCATGTACCAGATGATTTGTGGTTTTCCCAGTCCCTCTCTTTTTGGATTTATTGGTTGTCTTGGCCTGTGTGTCATAAAATAGTCTCCAAGAATAATCTCAGTTGTTGTAACAGCTAGTGGGGGGGGGGGCTCATAGTGGGGTAAATAGGAATACACTGAGAGGGTAAATCACTTTAATAGCTCATTGGTAAGTTGTAGGGACTCCTTGGGACATGATGTAACCTCCAAAGTACTTTACTCTCTCAAACACACCTCAATTATCTATTTGCATTGACCACTTTAAACTCAACTCCATTTCATTTTGCATCAGCATGCACTGGCCCATTGCCCATTCAATGACATCATCCTTTCAAAACCGGCCTGTTCAGCAGAAATCACCCCCACTCCACCACAGAGAAATCCACTCACACAGTGACCAAATAGACTTCATCACTCGCTACATTTCTCTCTCTAAATGTGAATGTGGAAAGAAAATGAACTCAAAGCCAAGAACTGCAACAACTCAAATGATATATTGTAACTTTTTTATTTTATTGCGCTGGACCTGCATCAAAGGAAATGGTGAAATGTCTTTTTAGGAACACAAGAATGCAGAGGGTGATAATTGTTCAATATGAGGATGATGGTGCACATGTTGAAACATCCTGGGCCAATGATTGCGCAGAGCTTTTGAATCAAAGCGTAACCATCACCATGCTGGCACCAAATCTATTTAACCTGGACTCATTCCTTGATGCTCAAATAAAGTTTGTTTATTTCAAAAGAACCCATGTAAACCAATCATGTAATGAATTAGAACAAACACCTTCACATCCCGTGTTGTTATCGAGAAGCCCTGAGGATGAGGAGTGATCCGTTGATTTACACTTTTCTAAATCTGCATGACTCAGCAGCAGATGGTCGGGGGAGGTATTGTCTGTCATAACAGCTTCTGGTACTTTGTCTCCAGCTCGGCTCCCTGTAATGTAAACACCACCTACGGCCACACTCATCTGATTGTTTGCAATATGCAAATCTGCAAAAATGAGAAAACAAAAAAACCCCATATACATCAACTTAATTTGTATTGCATTATTGGCAGGTTATCACATTATTGGCTTTATACATTTATAATGGCTAAAACTATTATGTTATTGGTGACTACTGGGTGTCACAATCCCTCCCTGCCACCCCCACCCCCCGCCAGCCACACCCACCTCACCTGCTGACTCCATTCACTAACCTGTCCCTCATTTGACCAAATCAGTCCCTCTTTAGTCGCCCGTCACTCACTCACTCCTTGCCAGATTGTCACGTGCTCTGCCGCACCAAACTGCTTATCCAGTAATCTGGGTTGCAGGGTATTTAGTACACATTGTAGGGCCATTGGGGGTATCAGTGTCAGGGCCAGTGACACTGCAGCAGCGTCCAAATGGGTATCCAACCTGTGACCTTTGCTCCATAAGGTGACTGCTTTGACCACTGATCCACTGCTCCCCCTATTATTATTAGTAGTAGTATTAGCAGTAGCAGTATTAGCTGTGTCAAAGGGCTGATGTTTACCCTCTGACCATCTGATTGTTATTCTGGAAAAAACTACTGTAATGATTTTATGTCATTTCATGGAAGAAAAGGTCATTGATCATATAATTAGGTCAACGTTACAATATCACTTCCTTCTATATGTTGCCTCGTGATCCTAAAGGCAATCACTCTTGATTTGAAAAAGTCAGGCACAGAGGGCATTGATGTTCATGAGTGTGTGTGGTTGATTGAATTGAAGGTTTAACTGTTGAGCCTTAATGGGACCATGTCGTCTTCTTGGTGCCATTCTGCTTAATGTATCTCATTAGCTCCATATACTTCTCTGCTATAGAGTCAAAAAAACGTCCTCATTTCTTCATCTAACCAGTATATATATATATATATATATATATATATATATATATATTCATGTAGGAGATAATTTGATTAGTAAAACCAAAACAGGGAAAGGGAACGGTCAATGTGGTTTTACTATTTCCAGGCACCCAATAAATTAGTCTTGATTTGATCCCATGTCAAACCCTAATGCTCTGCATGTTGACTCCGCTGTCAGGAAGCCAGTGATCAAGGACTAATAGAGGCTTTCTGCTGCCATGCACGGCCGCTTCCAGCGACCCTGGCTCTACGGAGGAGAGAAGGCCAACCAAAACAACAAATATATTTTCATTTAGACTGGAGGCGTATTGCTCCGGGGAGCGCGAGGGGGGGATAAAGGTGAGGAAAGGAAGGGAGAAGTGAAGCAGAGGCTGAGACGAGAGAGGAGAAATGAAATTAAGTGCGGCAGATATGAGAGTTTATGAAAACGTTTTTTTTTTTTTTTTAAGATTCCGTTGGAGAGGAGAGGGGACGAGAGGGGAGGGAGTGGGTTTGGTTTTCAAAGTCCCTCTAATCACCATTCCACCAATCCAAGTTAAGGCAGTGACCTCAACAATTTGAGGCAAAACAAAAATTAAGAGATAAAAATGGATCATTAACTCCCCATCCTCCCCCACAGAGCACAAAATTCCCCCAACAGCCCACAGCTGATTGAAAGCCAACAAATTGTCCATCATCCTATAATAAGAATGTTCCACCCTCAGTCGGGCCTTCAGCAATCCTTCCAGCATCGGTGCTGGCTCCACAGCAGCGAGGTTCTGGACACAGTTCCTCCGCGTTAGTCACATGGCCAACTTTGCAGTTCCGACACAAGGAGTTTAACAGTGTATGGATGGTCTTCTTCCCTGCAGTGTACCGTGGAACAAGGGTTAGGGTTAGGGTTAAGAAATGAAAAAATATCCTGCTGGGGGGGCAACCATTTCCAACGAGACAACCGAGCGCACACTTTCTCCTTCACTCCCTCCCGGTTCTTTAAAAAAAAAAAAATCCTCATCCTCAGTCCCCCAAAACACCCTCAGCACTTTAACGCCATCTTTTCTCCACTTGAGACTCCATGGGAGATGAGGCATTACCTGTTCCCTCCCCTGCCCTACCCACAGGCCCTCGCTTTTAGCCCAGTTTACTCTCGCCAATGGTTCTTTTTCGTCCAGGGGCAAGTTGTCCTGCAGACATTCTATATCTATCTTATTTAAAACAAAGATGTTGACATCATCGGCATATGCAGAGACAGTTGAGAGTTGCTGCTGAAGAAGGTGATCCGCGTGTTCGGAGATACCTGAGCAAACAGCTCATTCAACAGAAGGTTCTCATGTCCTACCTGCTCACCGACAGCCAGCAGAACCTCCTCCACCGACACGTTACTCTCTGCCGGGACCACCCTCACTCCCTGCCGGACAGATGGAGGAGGCATCTCGGAGGACGCCGTTCCCCCACAATCCCCGGACAAACACAGATTGCCCCGTCTAAGCTCAGTTAAACAACCAAAAAAACTCTTGCCTGATCGTGCACAAGGACGTGAAAGAAAATACAGAGAAACTCCAAAAGTTAGTGTTAAGGTTCCACTCAAATTCCGCGCCACTCGCACTTCCACCACCACTCACACACACCAGAAACCGGAAGAGGAGGGGGAGAGGAGGAGAGGAGGGGAGAGGGGGAGAGGAGGAGAGGAGGGGAGAGGAGAGGGGACAAAGAGGAGAGGAGAAGAGGAGAGCAGGGGAGGGGAGAGGAGAGAAGAGGGGGGAACGAGAGGAGGGGAGGAGTGGAGGGGAGAGGAGGGTAATTTGGGGGTTTTGGCCCCTGCTCTGGCTCCGTCTCTGGAAAATGTTTCAGGGGGTTTATCGAAGCCTTGACTAAAATATTAGTACAAAATACATGTTTACATTCCGCCGTCTATCTGCACACAGCAAAAGCATTAAGATGAAACAAGCTACTTGAGTGTCTCACATTTCGGGACGCTTGTGTCAGAGTCACTTTGAATATCCCTCTTTCCCTCTGACATGCTTTCAGTTTATCTGGGCTTTATTTCTGTCGTTTCCTCCCTCTCCCTCTCCCTCTCTCTCTCTCCCTCTCTCTCTCTTCTCGCTCTTTTTTTTTTTTGCCGAATCGATAAACAGAGGCCTCACCTCAGCGCAGGCCAAGGCAAATGTTTGAGCCACCTGTTGCAGGAAACCCGACGCTCTCAGGAGATGTGAGGATGGATGGAGCCGGGTGCTATAGGCTGCACTCCAGGTACAGGTCGCGACTGAAGGGGTATGGAAAATGCAGGGAGCGTGTCAAGGGACAGTACGTGGGTTGGGGGGGGGGGGGGGGGGCGGCGAGCTGAAGGGGGCGGAGGGGGGGCGGGCGGGAGGGGGGGGGGGGGGGGGGGGGGGGGGGGGGGGGGGTGAGGTCCTTAAAGGTGCAGTGTGTAAGATTTGGGTTCTATTGGTAGAAAAGAATATTACAAAACAATTACATCCTGACATTTTCATAATTACCTAAATGTATTTTTGTTCCCATGACCTTTACATGAGCCCATTAATGTATATTTACATTTGACCTCTACAGGGGCCACCATGGTTCTATAGTAGCCCAGAGTGGATGTACTAAACATCCTTTGAGTTTTACTGACAACTGAAGTCTACCGTAGGTTCTCCCGCATGTTCAGAAGCATGAGGGTGAAGGTGAATTTGAGGGTAATGTCAAAAGCAAGTCATACAACTGGGATGTTTATCTTTTATTTTATTTTTTAATGTCTATATAATTTTGTAATCACCTCAATTCCTACAGAAACCTTACACACTGCACCTTTAACAACGGGCTCCTGGTTCGTGAAGTCTCCAAAAGTAGAATGAGAGGTCTTCAGCAGTCAGGCAACGTGGTTCCTGTTCTCTCTGACCCGACCGGCCCGGAGCTGTCGAGCGCCGTCGCCAAGTTCTTGCTCACAGGGAAAACTCCGGTCTCTGTAAACAATACTGTAAACACCGCGGCCCTGACCTGCGCCATATGAAAAGGCCACTGAGATAAGTTCTGTCGAGATCTGGTGGGATATAAATGGACTCGATAAACTGACTCGACTCTCGTGTGTGCGTGTGATGAGCTGACGATGGAAGGATTAATATTCATGTGCTGGAGGGTCAGTGTGTGTTTAATCCGCTGGCACCTCGGGGATTTTAGTAAAGGCAACATTTAATTTTCCTCTTATCCAACTTTTACATCTGCAGATAACTTGATTGTAAAAGTTTGGACAAGTCCTAATGAAATCATTGTGCTGACAGAGAGGTTTTTCTGTCCAGTTGTTGTCAAACAGATGAATCACACTCATTTTCGCTCCCACAGCTGTGAAAGGGAAATATCATCGACTCTTGGGCCAATCAATTTTTGACAGTGTCTGCAGATCCAAGAGTTTGAGGATCTCCAGCGTCTGCGTGCAACATACGTAAACATGGATGTCATGGCAGTCAGGGATGGGCAGTTATTTTTCCGGGGGGGGGGGGGGCACATAAGAAACCCACTGTTACACCTGTTTGTGTTATTTCAAGACCCGGGGGGGGCACATAAGAAACCCACTGTTACACCTGTTGTTATCATTCCATGAAATGTATTGAGTTATTTATTTACGGATTATCTAGATCATCTTTATTTCACTAACAATTACTCCGAACACCATCTTATCAAGAAAGTCAAATGGATGTGAAAACGGCGTAACGTTACAATCAGTAATGATCGAATGTGTGTCAGAGACGTCATTTCCGCAAAAAAATAAAAGAAATATATTTATTTGGAAATCAGAGAGTTTTGTTTTGCAGACAAAACCAGCTCAGAAATGCAGGAGAGACACTCATTTTAAAAGCAATTGAACCGGAAACGAAGGTTGTTTTTTTTTCTAAAATGAGACTTTTATTTTGAAGGCTAAGAAAGCGAGGGGAGCTGTGAGCGGAGGCTAAAAGGACGCATTTCAAAAGAGCATATTTTGCCTAAGTTTCCATGAAATGCCAGGTGAAGTGCCACCTTGAGTGTGTGACCCCTCAGTACAAGGAACCACTCTTTAAACTAATCGTCATTCATTGTAATTAAATCGGGGAAGTTGTGGTGAGAAGAAGAAAAGTGATGAAGCTTTAGTCAGAATGCTCCAAATGAGAGGAGGACTCCTGCTTCACCTCCTGGGTTCCAGGAACTCCCTTGGTCTGCTTCCAATGATTACCCCCCCCCCCCCCCACACCCTCCATCACCCCCCTCCCCACCCCACTCTCCACTCCCAGCGGTTCCCAGCATGAGGTCAAGGCAACATCTGAGACTGACTGTTTTGATGATCTGTTCATCGATTAATAATCCAATGGATTCACTCCTTGATTGTATAAAAACACAAAAGATGTATTTTAGAAATTCCAGCAACTTCGGAGAACGAACAAATAAAAGCAAAGGACCGGCGTAAGCTTCAAAACATGACTGATCATTTTGTTTTTGCAGTGCGTTCTAATGGATTCACAGCCCCAATTTCTGGATGACCACATTTGTCGCCGGCTAATCTAATAATCTATATGTACTTTATGAATAGATCAGTTGTTGATGCCCCAGCTGGGGGCAGATCCCCCTTGTTGTCAGTGCACTGAGCAGTCAGGAGCAGTCAGGAGTAGTTAGGCAGTGAATCCATTGGCTCATTTCAGGCTCAGGCATCGATGTTAATACAATAAGCAGGAGAAGCTCAGCAGCAGCGTGTGACAAATTTAATGTAATTGCTGCTGCTCATTTGTGGACGGAGGAGTGTGTGTGTGTGTGTGCGCGCGCGCGCGCGCGAGGTTGATTGATGGGGGGGGGCGGGGGGGTTTGAAAAGAAAAGAGGAGAGGAGGCATCTCTCAGTGCGTAATAACGAGGATGTGGATGATTCGGAGGCTCTTGGACCCGCAGGTCAAACAAGCGTTCGGGGTGAGTGTGCTGGTGTGAAGGTGGGCTGCCGCGGAGGGTCGGACAGATGTGGAGCCCGCTTCCAGATGTCACACAGTGAGTGAGACCCCCAGCCTCCAGCCTGGCTTCTCTGCCCTCTCTCTCCTGCGTGGCGCGGCTGCATGTGCGTATATGCCATGCAAATTTAATGGCAATATTCTCTGCGAAAGAAAAACGTGATGTCCTCCTCCTCCTCCTCCTCCTCCTCCTCCTCCTCCCTCCTTTTCCTCCACCACCTCCTCCCTATTCCCCTTTTCCCTTGATGCATCATTCATAACAGAGCCCGAGCACTTCCACGGCTCCGGTACGCGCCTGGATCCGGGCTCCGGGTCCGCGACGCAGCGCGCAACAAAGCCCCCTGAACCCCCCAAAAAGTCACATCCACCCCACTCCGCTCCACAGACACACACACACACACGCACACACACACAGTCAGGACACCCACCTTCATTCTCAGGGTAATTCCGCAAGCCTCTGCACGGCGACAGGAAGAGGAGCAGGGAGTAAAGGAACAGAGGGGATGGATAGATCCACAGGACGCGTGGTGGAAGTGCTGGTGCCATTTTTCAGGCTGCGCTGCGCCCTCGCTGCATCCCTGTCCGCCGTGTGGAGTCGGTGAGCGCAGCCCTGCGAGTGAGCGGAGGGAGAGAGAGAGAGAGCGAGAGAGCGAGAGGGGGGGGGGAGGAGGAGACGCCGGGAAGGAGGGTCCACAGGCAGCCAAGTCCCGTCAATCAGCCTCCTGACTCCAGGGTGGCACAGGCAGGAAGGCAGCAGCCGTCAGAGAAGAGACTCCCCGCTCCGGGTTACACTGCCGAATAATCCCAACAAGTCATTTCTTTTCCTTCCAATTTGAAATATAATTCGCTCTGAAATATGGAAATATGGAAACACTCCAGCTGCGAGAGCTTCAAGGACGTAATGAGAATTCTGCCTTCTCCCCCAAAGACGCCCCAAAGGCGCCGAGGAGGCTGGAATGTCAAATGTGAGGGTGGAGGTGTCGTAGCCCAACCAAAGCTCTCATGGGACTATAGTTGATGACAGCCTCACCGAACCCTGTCTGTTTACATAGACATGCAGATGTTGGGGGGGCAACATTAAAGGTGCAGTGTGTAAGATTTGGTGAAGTTGCATGATGTATCCATCACCCCACCCTCTCCCTCCGGAGCATGCAGGAGAAGCGATGGTAGACTCCAGTTGTCATTAGAACTCAAAAGGTGTTTAGTATGTCCACTCTGGGCTACTGTAAAAGCATGGCGCCCTCCATAGAGAGGACCTGCTCCTTATCTACATATACATTAATTGGCTCATTTAAGGGTGATGGGAGCAAAAATACATTTTGGTAATTCTGACAATGTCAGTATGTAATTGTTTTGCAATATTTATTATATACCATAGAAATGTTGAAAATGACCAAAATTGCACACTGCCCCTTTAAAGGTGCTGTGTGTAAGATTCTTCAGGTCAGCTATAGAGGCACACTCTTGTTGCCATTGTGTCAGTGAGCACAGGGTTTTACTTCCTGTACCTGCTCAGGTGAAATGAAATGCTTTTTTTATGCCGTGACACCAAGCGAAGGTTCCGTAAACAGTGCTGATGTTTACTCGAGGTTAACCCAGATGTCGGTCACTTCCTGTTTGGCCAGATGTGCTTCAACTGGTGACTTTGGAGTGAGGACAAACATACATCCTGTGTAGTCAGTCTGCGGGTTTAAAGGATCGGTGTGTTGGATTCACTGACGTGTGGTGGTGAAAAGGCACGTTGCAAACCCTAAATCTGACACACTGGGACTTTAAAGGTGCAGAAATGTCTCATTCTATGGTGGAACACACACATGCTGAAATAAACATGTAGGGACGTAGGGATGTATGTGGGATGTCGGGACCCTGATGGAGATGTCAGCATGTTTAAAGGAGGCCATGCGAGTAAAGCCCTGTGCGGTGAGCCTGCAATCGATACTGGAACCCATGGGTGTTGGCCCAGCATGCACCACCCATGCCCTTGCTCGCCCGTTCGAGCCCGTCGTGGGATGAACAGTGCGATCAATACCGAGCAGGTTTAATGTGCAGCCCATAATATGACTGCACATGTTCCAGGTAGGAAGCTTCCACCTCCTGGAATAAAGCTTTATGTGGGATCAGGTTCCAGTGCGTTGAGTGGAGGAGCGGAATGGACCCTGTGTTCAGTTTGCGTGAAAGCGCACGGTAAATAGAGGGTTTATGAATAAGGGGGAGCATCATATGTTCAAATCCCAGATTTTCTTTTGGGCTCTTCACAACATGCATGCAGAGTGTGATGTCAGCAAAAAGGGACATTTGTCCGATATACGAGTCACAGTGAGACAGAGGGACGGACAGAGATCTCTTGAATTATGTACCAGAGAGATCTCTAACAATGAGACCACTGATCCCATCAAGCCACTCAGGAGCAGTGACAGTCAGAGATGAATGCAGCCACATCCTCAGACAGCTCTGCTCTTGTGCGGTGTGTTCACGTGACCTCCACATACTGAATGTTATGGCCGCACTCAGGTTAGCCCTGTCATTCCATCGAGTTTTGTTAGGCTTCGCCCAGAGACACGTTCTCCGTGGAACCCACAGCACAGGCAGCTCTCTCGTAGCCGAGCCGAGGTTGTTTGTATCCACAGTCAATAGTGGGCATGGCCAGGATAAACACTTCCATCTCACTGTAGAAAATACTGTCAATTATTTTGATAAGCGACACGGGCACAAGCCAATTACTGGATTAGTGTCAGCTCCGGCTCGCCTGCCTCTGTCTTCGCCCAGTTGTTGATATGGCTCCGGCAGCAGCAGCAGCGAGCGGCAGCAGCAGCAGGCGGCGCAGACATGCACAACGGATCCCAATCAAAGACTTTATGGAGATTTATTCTGCCTGTATTGCAAAATACATGTTCTTGGCTGCAGTTTGGACGCGGGGCAATGCGAATGTGGCCGTTGGTATGTCTCACGGAGGCTTGTCTTTAAACATGAATAAATAATGTGGGCAGCCTGTCGTGTGAAATGTGTGAGGGAAAGCTGCGAGTGCGCAAGGTCGACCTTTCAATCTTTCCCCTCCTTCGCACAGCTCGTCGACTGTGCTCCTGTGGCGAGACCCCTGCGGCACAGGCGTGAGACGGGCATCAGTCTCAATGATAATGGCTCTGGAAAAAAAAGGAAAAAAGAAACTGTTCCTTTAATTCCACCCCAGGCTTTCTGCCGTGTAGTTTCAGATATAAATGGTTGTAAATTAGAGCTCATTTTCTCTTCTAAATCAGCGCTTTTCTCGCCGTGGGAGCCGAGCGCACCTGAGAAAGCGGGATAAAGACATCCCATAGGTCACCTGATGCTCTGGGACTCTATTCCCCTGCAGGCGGGGAGCGACCCTGATGCAACACATGGTGATTTATGGAAAGATCGTGACCACAATTATATTTACCACAGGAAACGCTCCTCAATCACACTTCTGTCCCAAATGAAGCTCCTGAAAGAGCCATAAAAGTGTCAAACATACACAGATTTATTCTCATATCCGGTTGTAGCGGCCGGCCCCCCTCCCTCCCCCCCGGCCATACGCGCACTGATAGTGGTGTGTGTCGGCCTTTGTGTTCTTCCTGCTGAGTGTGTGTGAAGCAGCCACCTTCACACATTTGTTAAGGGTCCAATTATGATGATGATTTGTTCCCTTGCAATGGCTTTACTTGGATGACCTAATTTTCTCATTGAGTGTGTGTGTGTGTGTGTGTGTGTGTGTGTGTGTGAGTGAGAAAGAGGGCGGTGAAAATACTGCTCTTTCTTCTTCTCCTCCTTTTTCTCAATCCTCCCTCCTCCTCTTCCTCCTCCTCTTCCTCCTCCTCTTCCTCTTCCTCTGCTGCCATGACGTTGCATTCATCCGTACAGCGACAAAACATCCCTGTCACACATTCCAGCAGTGACAGCATGACATGGCCCCCTAAGCTCTTGTCACTCCCTCCACCAAATAAACCCTCACACACACATGCATGCACCCACCCACACACACACACACACACACGCACACACACACACACACACACACACACACACACACACACGCGCGCGCACACACACACACTGCATGCCTTGTGGAAGAGTGTTCCCACTGGCGTAAAACACTACTTTTGCATAA
This sequence comes from Chascanopsetta lugubris, assembly GCA_016785325.1. NCBI lineage: Eukaryota > Metazoa > Chordata > Actinopteri > Pleuronectiformes > Bothidae > Chascanopsetta > Chascanopsetta lugubris. The sequence continues at coordinate 78,215 of JAFBJT010108709.1, forward strand.
AGACGTTTCAAGGCTACACAAACATGATGGAGACTGACTGACAATAAACAACACGCTGAATGTGTCGTGTATGTGTCTTTGTCCCTTTGTGTGTATCTGTGTGTGTGTGTGTGTGTTTGTGTGTCTGCTGCTGTGTTTTTGCATTTCCTCATGGAAGTGCGTGGTGATCTCCTCCTCCAGCCTCTGACTCGTTTTGAGACGAACGTCTCTGTCAGTCTCTTCCCCTCCTCTCCCCGACCTCCACATTCTCAGCGCTCACCCTGTTTGCCCTGTAGCCGGGTCAGCGATTCTTTATGGTGGTCCTCTCACCAGCCACACCACACTTTCCCCCAGCTCCTCTTTGGAAGGAACTCTGAGAAAATATATATACTTATATAGTTACTTCTCCTCAGAGCTCCTCCCCATGAGAAACCAGAGGACCTTTCCAAAGTTGGCTGCGAGCACCAGGCAGCACAGCAGGAGTGTGTGCGAGTGTTTTGTGTGGTGCTCATGCTCCGTTCACTTGTTTGACGGAGGGCAGAGGTGATGACAGGGTCGTCTGCCTCGCCAGGAACACCCCCCAAAGCCACCACACTCTGTATACACACACACCCTTAGCCCCATTCAGAGTCACTCACTCATGTGGTAATGTCTCTATTGTGACAGCCTGAACGCTTTATGGGCAACAGCTTGGTGCTGGCATTTGGGCAGAGGCATGAGTGTGTGTGTGCGACTGTGTGTTAGTGCGTGTGTGCGACTGTGTGTGTGGCAATGTTTGGCAACGTTTGGCTCATCCGCTGCGGAATCTGCCCTCCCGGTGCTGGAAGTGTTGAAACCTCCAGCGCTCTGCTCTGGACCGGTGATGGGGGGTGGGGGGGGCGGTGGGGCAGAGAGTGGCAGGACAGAGGACGGGAAGCGGAGGTGGTTTCAGTGGGAAGATTAAAAGATAAGACCACAGGCTCAAAACACACACACACACACACACACACACACACACACACACACACACACACACACACTCCAACATCTTTCCACCCCGCTCTCACTTTCCTTGCTGCCATCATCTGTGCTAAGCAGGCAGAGCGATTCGTCATGTCAGAGAGCCCCGAGTGCTGCCATACAAAAAAGGTGAAAGGGAGTGTGGGAAAGGGCTGGTGCACAAAGCCCTCCCTGCCCCCGTCTGTCTCCCTGTCTCGATGCATACGCAGGCCCAGAGCCCCTTCAGCATACCCCCCCCCACCCACCTCCTCCTTCCCCCCCACCCACCCCCCCACTCCATAGTCTCCAAGGCCACCATCTGCAAAAACATCTCCCTGTACACACAGACCTGCACTAACATCCCCCTCGTGTCCTTGTTAATTTTTTGGTGTAGCCCGGAGCAGCGACGTAGGCTATAATGTATAAATATCTTTCTTTTTTTTTCCACCATGGCCACTTCTCTTAAAATGCAATGAGTTCATAGCTCGCAGAGTATCTCAACATCAGGTCCCTGGAGTCCCCCCGAAAACCCTTTAGCTCAGTCCAGACAGCCATTCAGCTGGGGAGATGGAGGGAGGACGAGATGGAGGAAGGACGAGATGGAGGGAGGACGAGATGGAGGGAGGATGAGATGGAGTGAGGATGAGATGGAGGGAGGACGAGATGGAGGGAGGACGAGATGGAGGGAGGACGAGATGGAGGGAGGACGAGGATAAAAACAGCTATTTAAAGAGTAAAGTCTTCCAGCACTACTCACTATAAACAACGTGGATACATGGAGGAAGTTCTCTGAGGCTCTGAGAAGGAACCACACAGAGACGGGGGGGGGGTGCTCACATTGCCCCAAACTGTCTTCTCATATATGGTTTCTCGAAACTGAAACATAAACATACACATACTATATATAGATGAAGTGCTGACTGGTAGCTAAAGTGAATTCCGTCTGGCCCAACTGAGGACCTTTACTGTAAGTCTGCAGTCAGTGTCTCACCATCTCACTCGTGTCCTTCTCAAACCCAGGAGTGATTTAACAATCAATGAAAACTGACCTTGTCTTCCTGTATCACATTCCTGCAGGAGCTGCCCCATCAGCCAGTGATGGGAGAGCGCGCAGAGCCACCCACAGCAAGGTGAACCACAATAAGAACATACACATATATATATATATATGTATGTGTGTGTGTGTGTGTGTGTGTGTGTGTGTATACATATATATATATATATATATATATATATATAAATATACGATTCATCAAAGGCTGGCAAAGTTGGGGCATTTTTAGAGCCACTGTCAAAAGTGCTGATGGAGAGCAGGATGGATGGATGCAGGGAAGGATGGAGTCATGATGACTAACTGGAGTTTGCCCAAACAGTGACAGTGTGTTGGCAGAGCGAGGACGCAGACCTTGCGCAGACATGCCCGGCTCAGGGCTCAATCGTTTCCTGCTTGTGCAGAGCCTCACTGTGATTGGCCGGTTCAGATCAAGGAGAATGTGAGTGGACTCCACTGTCATACATATGGATCACACACAGCTGCTGTCATCAGACTGGATTATTATGATGTGTGGTCTCTGGTGGCTCATCCTGCGTCTGGTGGTGGTCAGATTCAGAACTGAACGGGGGATGATGGAGAGAGGAAAGAGAGAGGGGGAGAGCGATGCTGAGGGAAACGTCGCACTGGTGACGGCAGTTATTCAATTTGAAAACATTTAGATTTGTCAGAGCAGGAATGAAAAGAATGAATGAATCCATTTACAGTAGCTGCCTCTGGGTGTTTTGGGTAATAGCACAAGGTCATTTATATCTGTGAGTGTGTCGGTCGGTATCGGTCACTTATCAGCAACGTGACAGCATCAGGAATTCACGGTTTTGTCAGTTTGTATGCTTGATATTTTTGTCACATTTTTTAATCGTTTAGACTCACTTCCAAAAGCAATTCTTCGCCCAAAGAGGTCAGACTAAAAAAGATGGTCAAAAGAATCATACATATTATAATGAACACTGTCACAAATAGATTCAGATCACACATAAATCACTCGTGACGTGCAGTACATGCGGGCGGTCACACACACTCCATGCTGGTGAAATTCAGTCTCTGCTTTTAACCCAGCCTGGCTCGGAGCGAGGAGCACTGGGCAGCCATTTTTCCAGCGCCCCGGAGACCAACTTCTCGTCATTGTCAGTGGTCAGGTGACGGCTTTGCAATGTTTCTTAGAGGGGATTTATGGAAGGAGGAATCCCCCCGGTAGCACAGGGAGAACGTGCAAACTCCACACAGAAAGGCGCCCGGACGGGGGACCGAGTGATGGGAAGCTCTTCTCAGAGAGCCGGTTCTTTTGGCGCGACTCCCAAAGAAGAGCCGGCTCTTTTGGCTCCCTAACGGCTCCTGATTTAGTGTTATTTGTAGCCTCATATTTGAGCCTAACCTGGCAAATATGAATGATTTGTGAATTGATAAGTCCTTTTGCATTCAGTGTTTTTATGACTCTCCTCACCGCTGTCTCACTCACTCACTGAGTGGGGACAAGACGCTAGGCCTGACTGATTGTCCCCCTCTCTGCCATCACATAATGGTATGATCCTATATGCTCACATGTGAGTGGCTGCCAAACAGACAAAATTACACTAACAGTCATTTAAAGTATGAACAAAAATAAACCAGGAAAAAATAAACCAACAGTGTCTCAACACCCACAGGGAAAATAGCGAAATCATATTTATTTGACGTTATTTTTGCCCGACTGTATTTACAGGAAGCAACGAGGCAGCGGAGCGTCCTGCTGTGTTAACTTCACTCAGAAATGCAGCCTGAATATTATTTCCTTCAAAGTTTGAATCTTTAAAAAAGTCTCCTCTTCTTCTTCTTCTTCTTCTTCTTCTTCTTCTCCTTCTTCTTCCACTTTCCCTCCGCACACACAAACACAGTGATGCACCGCGAGCAGATCGGCATGTAGCTGTGATCTGTCACCATCTCCTGGCACGGACAGGCCAGCGCTAATGGACGGACACTTTTTGTGTGCTAAACAAATTAGCTCCATTACTATGAGACAGGCGGCAGGGGCGAGCAAGACAGACAGATAGAGACAGAGAGAGAGAGAGAGAGAGAAGGTTGGAGATAAGGGATGTGGAGGGAGGATAGTGGAAGACAAACATGAAAAGAGAGAGAGGAGCTGGGGAGGAGATTTATTCTTGGTACACGCTGAATAAGAAAAGCGTTGTTGTGTGTAGAAGATGATTGTATCTCAGAGTGTGTGTGTGTGTGTGTGTGTGTGTGTGTGTGTGAACCAGGCCAGACGTCTGAGCTCTCCCAGGCCTTGTGAGAGAGAGTAAATGTGCATTATCGTCCATCCATCACTCACTCGTTACTCATTCACTTACTCACTCTATCTCACACACACACACGCACACATACACACACACGAGGAGCACATACATGAATGCTGATCGGCCCTAATACGTGCACTTAACACCAGACTGGATGTGAGTGAGACACATTTATCTCCATGTAACTGTGAAACGTTGCTGAGTGCATACGCCAGTGTGTATGTATGTATGTGTGTGTGTGTGTGTGTGTGTGTGTGTGTGCGATCCGCCAGGTTTCAGGTCAAAGCGATTCTCCGTCAAATGATTGGTTCATAATCTGATTGACAGGCCGACTCCCTCCTCTTCTGTCGTCTCCCGTCTCTCCCATCGTTTGTCATCCATCCTCACTCCCTCTCATCATCAGCCCCTCTTCCTGTTGTTGGATACATTTCTCCGATCCTTTTACACCCTCTCACCTCGTCCCGTCTGCCTCGATCTCCACGCCTCTTCAACGCCATGCTCGTCCTCCTCCACCTCCTCCTCGTCCTCCTCCTCCTCCTCCTCTCCACTCCCCCACCATCCTGTCCCACTCTGGATGATATAAACACATCATTCTGTCTGCGCCGTGATCACATTACCTGTGGTAGCGCTGCTCATAACCACACACCTCCACCATCTGGAAATGTGTGTTTGTGTGTTTCCAGCGTCGTCAGGACCATCAGACTTCACGTTGAACGTTGAGTCTGATACTCATAAATCAAAATGGCGGGTCGGCAAATTCTTTCTGAAATGGTTTTATTCATGTCATGTGTTGAAAGGCTCCCTCCACATGTCCCAGTGGTAGTTGTGGGTTATGAACTACCGTTGTCCACGAGCCTCATTGGATTATAATAAACTCGATCAATTGCTTTAACTGAAAGACAAGACTCATTGGAATCAGGGAGGCACAGAAAGGTGGTCTTGTAGCACATATCAGGCAGTTCTGTAGAGTTTTGGAGCAGAGCTTATCGGTTTAAGGTTCCTCCATTGACTCAAAGGTGCAATTTGTTCTTCACCCAGCAGCAATCACAGAAAATGGGATAAAAACATTAGATAAATACCATCATTACAATCACATTGATTTAGCTTAGACCAAAGGTTCAGTGGGAGGGGAGGGGATGTAATGGGTGTAATTCTCATGAGCCAATTTTGTAAATGTGGTTAGTTTTCAGTTCTATTACGTATGAACTTCTATAAAGTACTAGGTGATACAATCCATGTTGTAGGGATTTCATAGTAGGGGGTAGTTCTGTGGGCACCGTGCCTCCTTGGTGTTTCGATGATTCACCTCCACCACCTCCAAAGGGCTCATCTGCCACCTCTGGTGTCCCAGAAGTGCCCCCCTCTGCTTTTACCCCTTCTGCTGCTCCTGCTGTTGAATGAACTAAACACAGTTAATGCTCCGGATGAGGCTGGATTTAGACAATGAATGGAAGTCACTGACTCTTAATAAGATTAGACACACCAACGTGTGTGTGTGTGTGTGTGTGTGTGTGTGTGCATGTACATATGTGTGTGCCACGTATGAAAACATCCCTTGCGTTGTACAAGTGCTCAGCAGAGGGAGCGGACCCTCCCCTCGGTGGCGGTGGACGTGTTGTGTCCTTGGATCTTACTCTGTGGACTCGCTGTGGTCACAGAGAGTCGTGTGCGAGAGCTTCAGCTCTTTAGTGCTGACATCTGCAGATTGATATCGTGAGGTTTCTTCAGGTTACTCAGTGTCTCTGCAAGCGTTGAATTATCGCTGCCTCTGGATTGATTGTTTATTTTTAATAAGACTTTCGGAGTCACATTGTCTTCTGTGTGTGTGACCTTGTTTTTCTGTCCCTCAATCTCAAAGTTACCTCTGTGAAACGATGCCTGTTTGTTTGGCAGCAGGATGACTTAGTGAGGTTTCAGTAATGATTGGAAAGGTGAGATGTTGCTGAATACTAATACTAATGAATTGGAGTGGGTGTTTAGTGAAAGAGCATGTTCCTTCAAAGCATGAGGTTGTGATTCCCAGCCTCTTCAGATTTGTGTTGCTTTGGATGAAAGCATCTGCTCAATGAAATTGTGGAGTTGATATCCCTTTACGTCTCCTGGCTCGTCCCTCAGGTGAAAAAATAATGTGATATGTGATCACAAGTATCTGAGTTTTATGTGTTCATTCGCATAGTAAGTTGGTCAATGTGTGAATTATATTGTGACCAACTTGCACAATCCTCCCAGTCTAGTAATAATAGAATAAAACCACGTGTAATCCTTTACAAAAAGGGAACAATTCTATTCACAGTAGGACAGTACCTTTAGTAGTTGTGGAACATAGTCCATAGTTGTCTCAGTCGTTGTGAAGCTTCTCAAAAACGACAAAAAAATCGACTCGACATTTTTCTGAGGGTTGAGAAAAAACTTCTTTTTTCAAAGTTGTTGAAGCTCTGGTTTTACAAAAACTGTCTTGGAGGAGAAACACGGAAGAATGTAACACTGGCAGAGGATGGTATTGATTTTATTCAGTAAAGGTTCTTCACAGCGGCTCAGAGAAAACTGCAGCTCGGACTTCTCTCCTGCTCACACGCGCTGATGTTAAGTTAAATATAGATGTAAAACTGATGCTGAGTTCAGAGGGAGCTCAGCCTCTGCTGCCATGAGGTCGAGGCCCCTGCACCTGGTCAAATGGAGGCTCATTGATCAGGTGGTCCTCAATTATAGCAGGGCGCCCTTACCTCTGGTGCTGTGACCTTTGACCTCTGTATGGATGCTTTTACAGTTAGAGGGCAAGATGTTAGAGCCAGTACTTTAACACACACACACACACACACACACACACACACACACATGCAGTGTGTAAGATTTGGTGACATCTAAAGTTGCATGTTGTATCCATCA
>JAFBJT010108711.1:15726-28840 GCA_016785325.1 Chascanopsetta lugubris
AATATATATTCGAGTGATTATACATTCATGAAAATGTCAGCATGTAAATGTTTTGTGGTATTTTTTTTGAAGTGACAAAACTGACCAAAATCATACATACTGCACCTTTTAAAGGGCCAGTTCGTAAAATCACAGTGTGGAAGGACGGGGAGTCAATAAAGTAAAACTGCATCTTATATTAAATGTGGTTTTATAGGATCCCAGAGCATCAACATGGAGGAGGAGGAGGAGGAGGAGGAGGAGCCTGTTTGCTAATGTAAGGAGGTGAAGGCGGCGGCGAATCTTCTCCAGATGTGCGATCAGGTTGTGCGATCAGGTAACGTGAGTACCCTCCCCCTCCTCCCCCTCCTCCTCCTCCTCCATCACTCTGTTTCTCACACTCTCCTCCCGTGCTTGCTTTTTTACTGTCTTCCTCCAAACCTCATATGTCCACCTCATGAGCCTCCGCACTCTCTCTCTCTCTCTCTCTCTCTCTCTCTCGCTCTCTCGCCCCCCCACCCCCCGTCCAAAAGCGAAAGATGATCCAGACAATGGAAATGAGCACATACCAGCTGTTAGTAGCCATCAGCTCACGCTTACCTCAGTCCCAGATCGGGGCGGCAGATTAAACGCAGAGCAGAACCCCCATGCTAACTGCATCTGGATGCTGATTCGCTCTTCATGAGTTTCATGGAGTGCTCTTGGCACGGAATCAGCGCCGGGCCCCCTCTTTCATGAATAGAAGGAGATTTATGAAGTCCCGGCGCATGATAAAAACTGGATTTATAGACTTTCACGAGTGCAGATTGTGAAACACGGATTCCAGGTTGATTGTTCCGTCTGATAATTGTCATCAACCCCAACATTCAAGTCCCGGTGATTTATTTGTTTATCTTCGGCCAGAATCGGAACACGATGATGATAGTTGTGTTTTCACGTGGGTGCAGTTTCCTGAAAGCATCCATCATTGTGTTGTGTCATTGCCTCTGAAAGACTCGAGTGTGAGTTTAGATGATGGCCGCCATGTTCCTAGAGGCCCATGACGTCACCGGACCACCACTGCACAGCCTCTGTGCACACAAATCCTCTGCACACACACAATCCTGCAATCTGGCAGGACTAAAACGCACACAGTGATTTCTCCATTCATAGTACAAAGTATCCAACCGTCAGTCATTAAGTATTATCGTTTGCGGCACTTTTCCATTGACTACACTTTTCTACTATTGTTTTCCGAAAGCAGGAAACAGAAAATGAAATGTCGACTCAGCACTTTGCCAAACCCGCACAAGGTGCCGCGGTTTATTGTTATTCGTTAATTAATTGAGGCTTTTTAGGTCACATTTATGATTGGGTCTGCGTTGGCAGCTACTCCTCATGGTGTTATTGATTGTTTACCCTGGATAATGAATTTTCTTTCCTCCTTTTCGATTGTGTTTGCATGACAATGAACTGAACCTGGTCGAGCGAGACGCTGGGCGCGGCAAATTCTATAATGGTGGTCTCACTCACTCCGCCCCCTGCGTCTGCTGAGTGAAACCTCCGAGACTGACAACCTATAGTCACCCGCGACCGGAGCTGCCCGATCAGCACTTTCGACCCCGACGGATCTTTAACGGCCCTGTAATCACATCGATCCGCCTCCGGGTCCGAGGGTCCTCATCGATTAAGTCATAAATAAGACGCATGTCCTTTCGGGAGGCGATAATACAACGGGATCGGAGCGTCGGTGCAGGGCGGCGTCGGCGTCGCACGAGTCCGAGTTGACTGACTTTAAAACTATAAGCTCCTCGGTGGCGGGGGGGCTGGGGGGGGGGGGCGCTGCTGCTGCTGCTGCTGCTGCTGCTGCTGCCGGGGGTCCGCTCGCTCTGTGATTGAACAATCGAAGATGCGCCGAGAGGAAATGAGGGAATGAGTTTGGAGGGAGTGGGTTCTCTAAGTAGAAAATTACACTATTGATTCTCATTGAAGCGCCGGGGCCTCGTGTAAAAGTGAATTCATTCTCGAGCTCTGTACTTTGTGTTTGCGTCGCTCTCTTTTTCTCTTTGTGCTTGTCTCTGTCTCTCAGAGTTTAGAAATAGTACAGTCTCATCAGCATCTGTTTATCGTCACTCTGAATCTGATGGAAGAAATCGAAAACCCCTCAAAGATTTCGATATATCTGAATTCAAGCTGTTGAAATTCATGTTTTAGCGACAAATTCAGATTGAACATCCAAATGTTAAGTAGCTCAAACAACTGCTTCAATTAATCTGTCTACTCTCTCTCCCTGAACTATTACATTTCATCTCATTCATGATGGTCCTTGTGGCCAAAACATGTCTTATCCCTCGTCTGAAGGTTCAACACTAACAAACATAGAGATCAAAGGTCGTGTCTCAATCTCAATCTTTACATTTGATCACATAGTTAGAGGCCAAAATCATGATGAGCAACTTAGTATGCAACTTTGAGCTGATGTCAATGGGAAGAATTGCCCTGTATGGGAAATCTGCCTCGTTACTGCAGAGAGAAATCTGGCCTCTAGGGGAGCTGTCAATATTTAGGTACCTCAGCAGCACACGGCTACAAGAGTCCGTTCTCTCTTCACCTCCAAATCTGCCAAAGTCTCTCTCCAACAGATTCTGCAGAATCAATTTATAGATTCAATCTGTTCGGCCTGCTCATGTTTCATCAATGACATAAGCAGAAATGAAAAATCATCAAGATGGATTGATTTAAAAAATCTCACATTCCAAAAAAAAGAAAAACCAAGATAAGAACGATAATAATAATAATAATAATAATAATAATTAATAACAATAATAATAATAATAATAGTAATAATAATGATAATAATAATAATAATTATTATTATAATAATAATAATACGGACTTGTGGTTCTATTTCAGTGGTATGTACCATTTGGCAAAATTGACTTTTGGGGGGTTTGTTTATAAATTCCAGATCATTCAGAGCTGTAAATGATTCTCCATTTTGGACTTAAAGGTAAACACAGGGAGCTCCTTCAACAGAAATGAAAGGTGCAGGAGGAGTTTCAGACCCCCCTTTGTTCGCCTCTCCTGTCAGAGAACATTATCACTCTCTCCTCTTGGGTTTCTAATCTTCAAAGTCTTGACTTTGCATTCCTTTGTATTTCTGAATATTCTGTTCCCACCTCTGCGTCCGGTCTCATATTCCCCCTCCATTATGAAACCTCCGTGGAAGCCCGGGCATGAATGACGGCACGCCGCTCATAATAAGGTTACTGGCACTGAAGCGCTTTGACGGAGGAGGAGGAGGAGGCGGCCGGATCGGATCTCACCCCGCGTCGCCGACAGTCGCGAAATTTCCTCCCGACGCACAATCGCACAGATTATGATCAAAGACGCGCTCGTAAGATAGACGAACACAATGTGCCCTCTGTGTTCGAAAGCTCCAACGCTTTCAATCCTGTATCGTTTTCACAGCGGGTCTGATGCCGATCCGGGGGACGGTCCGGGTTTTTGTAGTGAGAGCGCTGACCTCCGTGACCTTAGCTGTTTCCTCCGCATACAAACGGCGATAGACCCTATTCAGCAGAATGATGAAATGGCACCTCCTGACCTGCAGGGGGGGGGGGGGGGGGGGGGGGGGTGGTTTTTTGGGATTGTTCTGTGTTTTATCAGGTACTATGTCACCGTGTCAGCGCCTTTAAGCCCCGAGCCCCATACATCTTCCTCCACACGTGATCCGTCCCCTGGCCTCAAACCCACTGACCTCGCCTCGTGCACAGGTAACGCCGCGGTAACGCTGGGATTGAGGTTGAATTGTATTGAGAGGAGAGCGAGGCAGACAGGGTGGAAAAAGAAAGTGCTTGGCCGGGGAGGTGGGTGATGGGGGTGGGGGGGATGGTGTTGGGGTGGGGTGTGGGGGGGGGGGGGGGGGGGGGGGGGGGTGCGGCATGGGAATCAATGGTAGGAAGCCAATGCAATCAGGGGGCTGAATGAAGCGCTCCTGCTGAGCCAGCACTGGCAAACACAGAGGCAGAGAGAGAGAGAGGGAGAGAGAGAGGGAGTCATTTGGAAGTGGGTGCCTTCTACTCGTCCTCTGGTGAGCGAGCGGGCGGGCGAGCGCGCGACAAAGATACACACATTACAAGCGGCGCTACAAGCGTGACGCCGCTCCCACGATTAATCTCCATCACGCATGTTGCACCCTTAACGCAAGTGCGCTCACTCCTCTATCTTCATCGCACCCAAACCAGCGCCCTTATTAAGAAGAGCCACCGAGGCAGAGATGGATGAGTTCCATTTTGATTTCGGCGCGGCGCGTTCGAGAAGAAAAATGGCTAGGGCGTACTGTTTTTTTTGTTTGTTTTTTTCCCCGTTGAATGCGTGTGTTGTGTGTCGGTGGAGGTCACTCGGACGATTCTGCAATGTCGTCATTTCTGTCCTCAAGGCGCACGAGGAGGCCATTTTGCATATTTAGCGTTTTGGCTGCAGAGGCTCGTTACAGACGGAGCCTCGCCGCACGTTCAGGTTGGGTTGTAAACTTCTGCACGTGCACGCCGTGCACCATGGGAAACGGCCGCCTGGCGGGGAGGTTGGTTTCCGATACGCGGCCTCGAACCCCCGACACTTTGATTGTCTCACGTGAGGGTGGTCCAGACGAGAGAGAGAGAGAGAGAGAGAGAGGGAGAGAGAGAGGGGAGGTCACCGCTTTGATTCACGTCCAATGAAAGCACGTCGTGCGGTGACTGTCGACCACAGACGGCAGTAGTTACTGTACTAAAGTCAGACAAAGAGTAAACAGACAAAATGGCCGCCGCTGGAATAACACCGAGCTGTTTTCCCAGCACGCTCTCCGCTGCCATGCTGCTTTCCTGTGAAACCAGCGCTGAGGTCTCTGTCCTCTGGCTCCATTGTGGACTCAACCTCATGAGTGGGCACAGTTGTAGTGTTTTTCAAGGTGTGTGTGTATGTGTGTGTGTGTGTGTGAGACCTTAGAAATTTGCATGTGCAGGGAGAGTTATATTTTGACTTTGTTGTTGTTGCAGACCACCCGTGTCAGCGCCTTTAAGCCCCGAGCCCCATACATCTTCCTCCACACGTGATCCGTCCCCTGGCCTCAAACCCACTGACCTCGCCTCGTGCACAGGTAGCGCCGCGGTAACGCTGGGATTGAGGTTGTATTGTATTGAGAGGAGAGCGAGGCAGACAGGGTGGAAAAAGAAAGTGCTTGGCCGGGGAGATGGGTGATGGGGGTGGGGGGGTTGGGGTTGGGGTTGGGGGGGGGGGGGGGGGACGGGGGGGGGGGGGGGGGGGGGGGGGGGGGGGCGCGGCATGGGAATCAATGGTAGGAAGCCAATGCAATCAGGGGGCTGAATGAAGCGCTCCTGCTGAGCCAGCACTGGCAAACACAGAGGCAGAGAGAGAGAGGGAGAGAGAGAGAGAGAGAGAGAGGGAGTCATTTGGAAGTGGGTGCCTTCTACTCGTCCTCTGGTGAGCGAGCGAGCGACAAAGATACACACATTACAAGCGGCGCTACAAGCGTGACGCCGCTCCCACGATTAATCTCCATCACGCATGTTGCACCCTTAACGCAAGTGCGCTCACTCCTCTATCTTCATCGCACCCAAACCAGCGCCCTTATTAAGAAGAGCCACCGAGGCAGAGATGGATGAGTTCCATTTTGATTTCGGCGCGGCGCGTTCGAGAAGAAAAATGGCGAGGGCGTACTGTTTTTTTTGTTTGTTTTTTTCCCCGTTTAATGCGTGTGTTGTGTGTCGGTGGAGGTCACTCGGACGATTCTGCAATGTCGTCATTTCTGTCCTCAGAGCGCACGAGGAGGCCATTTTGCATATTTAGCGTTTTGGCTGCAGAGGCTCGTTACAGACGGAGCCTCGCCGCACGTTCAGGTTGGGTTGTAAACTTCTGCACGTGCACGCCGTGCACCATGGGAAACGGCCGCCTGGCGGGGAGGTTGGTTTCCAATACGCGGCCTCGAACCCCCGACACTTTGATTGTCTCACGTGAGGGTGGTCCAGACGAGAGAGAGAGAGAGAGAGAGAGAGAGAGAGAGAGAGAGAGAGAGAGAGAGAGAGAGAGAGAGAGAGAGAGAGAGAGAGAGAGAGAGAGAGAGGTCACCGCTTTGATTCACATCCAATGAAAGCACGTCGTGCGGTGACTGTCGACCACAGACGGCGGTAGTTACTGTACTAAAGTCAGACAAAGAGTAAACAGACAAAATGGCCGCCGCTGGAATAACACCGAGCTGTTTTCCTAGCACGCTCTCCGCTGCCATGCTGCTTTCCTGTGAAACCAGCGCTGAGGTCTCTGTCCTCTGGCTCCATTGTGGACTCAACCTCATGAGTGGGCACAGTTGTAGTGTTTTTCAAGGTGTGTGTGTATGTGTGTGTGTGTGTGTGAGACCTTAGAAATTTGCATGTGCAGGGAGAGTTATATTTTGACTTTGTTGTTGTTGCAGACCACAGCCCGACCCCGAGCAGGAAGAACCATTGTTGTTTTGACATTTTCCGAGGAAATTGAAATATATGAGAGAAAGTTTGGAGGCAGATAACCTCCCAAGAATCTGCCTCTAAATTTAGCCGCAGTGGCATTTCCTTCACCTCTGACACAGAGAAACCTGAGTCTTTGGACTTAAGGATAGTGTAAATACTTGTTAGGGTCTATTAACCATCAAGCATTTAAAGGTACAGTATGCACAACGCTTCGATGTTAAGTCAATTGCATTTATTTTGGAAAGGACAATAGTTTCGCAAACAAATGTGTCTAATTAACCACCAGCATTGAACTTGTTTAACTTGTTGTTGTTTGTAAACATGTATTCCCTTCTTATCAATATCTGTATATATAATATCAGTATCAATGTATTGGGGAAGTTTGTGGTCTTGCTACGTCTTCCTTTTCTGTGACTCTTCTTGCCATGCCCTCCTTTGAAAATGTGCCTGAAAGGCGAGATTTGGGGAATACGAAAGGAAACCAGCGAGGAAATGAGTTTATTTATATTTATACAACTAGAAAATTGCCGCAATTCTCAAATATAAACAAAGAGGAGCCATATACTCGAAAAGATCATACGATTACAGATGTTTTGGAAAGACGGGCCGACACCGGTGTGGATGTGCTGTAAACAAACCCCCATTTCCTACTTCAGTATTTAGACGTCACAGCCCACATGTTCCATAAATGATCCAGTTGTCCTGAACTCATCTGACTCTCACTGTCCCACTCCCCCGCTGCTAACTCCGGAAGACGTCCATAAGAAAATCTGACTTCTTCGTCTTCTTCTTCTGTGGTGTATGACACACACACTTCCCTTTAAGTATTTTAGCAGAACGTTGAGCTGTAAATAGCATGTGAAGGACTGATTAGAGCAGTTTGACTAAAGATTAATGAATCAGGTCTCGGCGCCGTGACAGTGTCAGCTGGTCGCCTTGGCGGCGTGTGTGTGAGAGATCGTATGTATATGTGTGTGTGTGTGTGTGTGTGTGTGTGTGGGGTTAGATGACCGAGTGGGCAGCATGAAAGCACATTGTGGTAACTCCACTCGGGTCAAACTCTCTCCGGGGACTGGAAGTGGAAAGTGAATGCTGCCAGTTTGGATGTCGGGGCCATGACAACTGCTCTCAGCAGCATCTCGTCTGACAGAACCATTAGCGGCGACGCCAACACGCAGAAGCAAAACAAGGGGGGAGGCGGGACTCGGCTCCGAGCGCAGAGCACAGTGCGGCAGGACGTCATCAAACACTTTTAACATGTGTCCCTTTTCACACAACGGAGGCAGCTCGGACCGAGCCGCCGCGAAAGCATCGCAACACCGGGGCCGCGGGGTGAGGGGCGCTCCATTCGACAGCCAGCTCCTTCCCGCGGAGAGGAAATCAAAACGTCAGACCGCCGTGATTATCCCGGCGTACGAGCGTTTCCGATGGGGCTGGTTTCGGGCGCATAACTGGGCTTCGTGAGCGCGGAGCAAATGAAGGGATATCTGGTTACAGCGCCCGACGCGTACGGCTCAGTCAGGGCAGTTAGTGAAAATTGCCCGCAGCGCTTATTTTCGGGGGGCTTTCTTTTGAGATGAGAGATTTCGGTCCATTTTTGTCACTTCTCTTCATAGAGATGTAATTACAAGACAAGTATGTGGATATTTTTGATAAATGTATAATCACCCCAATTCATGCCTTGCTTTTTACACCACCCTAAAATGAAGCCTTTAAAGGTGCAGTGTGTGAGATTTCAGTCATTTTTGTCATTTCTAAAGATATTGCAAAACAATTACATACTGACATTTTCATGAATGTGTAGTCACGTAAATGTTTTTTTAAACCCTAACGTATACCCATTCATGTATACTTACACGAGGAGCAGGTTCCTCTCTACGGGGGCCGCCATGTTTTTACAATAGCCCAGAGTGAACGTACTAAACATCTTTTGAGCTTCGATGACAACTGAGGGCTGCCATTGGCTCTCCTGCATGCTTGAACACTATTTACACTTGGTGAAGTGGTGGTACAATATGCGACTTCACCAGTAGACGTCACCAAATCTCACCCACTGTACCTTTGAATGATTTGCGGCACAACCCAGAGACGGAGCCTGGGAACGGATTGTCACCCGACGGCTCACATCGAGATGAAGTGATGCAGATTCCGCCTCGATTTTGTTCGTGTGAACGTCTTTGTGGGAGTCGGATGGTGGTTGTTTACCCCAGACCCCAGATTTGTTTGTTGAATGTTTACGAGCCAGCGTTTGATTAATGTGTGTTGGGGCCTCATATTTTGTGCCTGCGTTATGGTCTTTGATGGGGTGTTTTATGTTTCATTCCGATGTTATTGGCTCTGCCATTCACGCGCTCGGGGGAGCAGGGGTCTTGATTTGTGCCGCCTCGCTCTCAATCATCCGCCCCTGGCTTTGATTTGTCCGGCCCCGATGCTGCGGCTCAGACACCCAGGTGTTTCTCATCAGTTCCGAAAGAGGGAGTTTTGTCACTCACCTAAAACCTTTCCATACCAGGACGTGGCCCTTTCCTTCTTTCCTTCTTTCTCTCTTTCTTTCTTTCTTTCGTCCTGCCGGTGCTCAGGTTTCAGCTCAGCGCTCCTTCGAACCTGGACACTGTCGGAGCCTCCGAGTGAATTCCATTGTAGGAGCCGGAGCTGTTCAGAACGGTCGTGATCCAGTGGATCGTAATGAGTTCTGTAGTTTGGACTTTATAGAAACAACTCTCTGGTTCACATGATGGCAGCCCTTTGAAGGCTTTCTTCATCGTAATCAAATTAGAGGGTTGCTTTACTTATCCAATTCAATTAGCTCCAGACTTAATCTGTATATGTTCTTAACCAGGCATCAATCATATTGTCTTTAAAAGGTCAAAATAGTAGAAAGTAAATTGGTGCGAGCACGTAGATCAACAAACAGTCCCCTAATGAAACCATTTAAATTCACTACATTTAGTTTTATATTTATTATTATTTTCCGTTTATTTTGATATTTATTTGCACTAACCTGAACAGAATGATAGATATTGGACACCTCATGGTATATGATGTATATGACTTTATTCATTAGGTCCCTGATAGATCTCATACTGTAGTAATGAAATAACTCTTATCATTATTGATGTTATGATAATTACTGTTATTATTACTACACGTGGCAACAGTGGCTCAAAATGGACAAACTAATTTCCTCTTGAGTTTAATGAATAAATGAATTGAGTTGTATTCAGCCGCAACACACAATTCCACCACTAGACGTCACTAAATCCTACACACTGGACCTTGATTATTCAAACAAAATAAAATCAGTGGACCTAAATATATGTGTGTGTACGTATATATATATATATATATATATATATATATATATATATATCCATGAATCATTTCCTGGGAATCTGGTGAAAACCTCTAAAGAAAACTTATCTCATGATCCTGGATCCATCCCAGAATTTAATGGGCCGTTCCTTGGCCCGAGTTCCATCCTCCCACTGAATTTCAATAAAAGCAGTTCAGTGGGTTTTTTCGCGTAACAGACACAAACAAACACACGTGAAAAATAGCCAGTTATGCGTTTCCAAGGGACTCGGATGAAGTTATTATTACGGAATGAAATGTGCTTTGACATCACAGCGGTTTCTAATAATCCGAGTGGACTGGATCAATCCGCCATGTGGTGTAATGGTTGGCAGGCACCTGTCAGTAAAAGACCACGTGCTGTTCTAAGGGCCGGTCGGCCCTCGCAGGGGCCCACGGGCCTCCACTCCACTTCACGCCAGCCATCACAAAGCATGGCTAAATTCACGCCTCTCAGCTTTAACAGCCCTCGGCCATACGTCTGGGAACAACCAGCCGTGTCCTTTTCACTCCTGCACCTGGAACGCTTTTATTTGGCCCGGCTGGAAGTGTTCAAGGTGCATGGGAGAAGCGAGGCGGACATATGTGGAGCAACGGGTCCCTCGCTTTATGTGTCGTCCCCCCGGAGCCACACCAGACCACTTTTTTTTTTTTTTTCACGGCTTCCCCGAAGAGAAATTATTTTCTGGCGCTGAGTTGAGCGAGCAGTTTTTATTCTTATATTTTTTTTGGGACGGTACTTAGCTACCGTGGTGGAAGGTCAAGCCGGGGTGAGACTCTGCTCCCGTCCTTTTGACGTGAATCCAACATGTCAACATTCCTTCGTCCCCCAGTGTGGCCTGTTTATCTGAGCCATGTTTCATCCTCGCTCCTTCCCCCTGTTCCCTTAAAGGGGCAGCGTGCACAATCCCCGTCCTCCCTTTGTCTGCACTGGCAGCTGAAGGGGGGACGCGACGCAACCTAATGTGTTTAGACGGAGGGTGGGGGCTGAGTCCTAATGACATATAATGGTCTGTGTCCTACAGCGATTTATTGGCTTTTCAAGGACGTAATGACAGTCAATGGCCGCGCATTACATTTCAGACCATGGCCTCCATTTAGGTCCAATAGAATCTTTCATCTTCAACATTCCAGCTTGTAGCCAATGGAGGATTCTATGTCATTGTCAAAATGCTCTCCCCACGGGACTGGAATCAACTTCAGGCCACCTTGACACAGAATCCCACATGATTGATGGTAATTGCCTTTTTGTGAAGAACGCCGCCGCCACCGCCGCCGCCGCTCTGCACTTTCACTCCACCGGCCTTTTCATGAAGAACTGCCCGGATACTTTCCCGATCGAGAAATGTTTGGTGTGAAAACGCACGACACGTTCGGCAGTAAATAGCTGAATGATGCTGATGACACGTTGCGATTCATTGGCCCATTTGGACACTGTGGCTGCGGTCGAGCGCGGACAGATTTAGATATAAAGACTATTGTGTGTGGGTGTGTGTGTGTGTTTGTGTGTGTGTGTGTGTGTGTGTGTGTGTGGATGGACGAGGGAAATATATAAGGAAAGGCATCTGAAACCGAAACCAGATGTGTGTTGTGTGTGTGTGTGTGTGTGTGTGTGTGTGTGTGTGTGTGTTTCAAGAGTGCCGGTCGTGCCATTTCTCTGGCCCAAGAATTTGTGGCTTTTTGAAGGAGAATGTCTGCAACAATTAAAGGATGGGAAAAACAGGGAGTAACACAGAGGGGTAGGACACTTGTAAAAAGATGCATGAAGTTTAAAGGTGCAGTGTGTAAGATTTGGTGATATCTAGTGGTGAAGTGGCATGTTGTGTCCATCACCTCACCCCTCACCCGTCTGAACATGCTGGAGAACCAATGGTCGACTTCAGTTGTCATTAAAACTCAAAGGATGCTTAGTATGTCCACTCTGGGCTACCGTATAAACATGGCGGCCCCCGAAGAGAGGAACCCCTCCTCATGTAATTATACATTAATGGGCTCATTTAAGGGTAATGGGGGGAAACGATACATTTAGGTGATTATAAATTCATGAAAATGTCAGTTTGTGATTGTTTTGTGATATTTTTTGGAAGTGACAAACTTAGTTGAAACCTTTAAATCCCACATCTCCACATGATCACACAGGGACAACATACAGTATATACTAACTTCAGACTCTGTTGTATCTGGGATTAGTGGGGTGATGCACCCCGTTTTTTGTTTCTATTAAGAGGATTCGTCACTAGTTTGGCTGTAATACTGAAAAACGTGACACTGGAAAGTTTTGAGCAGGAGCGTGGGAATAGTATCTTTTATTTCCTGTATTGGAATATCGTAATGGAGAGGCCAGACTTCCTCTGGCCCCAGAGAAACCACCACTGGCAGGGACACAAACACACAGGAGCTTTTCTGGAGCCTTTCTTTTGCCAGAGGTCAACAAAACCCACAAATGGCTTCCTCCTCCGATCCATCTTCCCCAAAAACCATCTTTCCCATCCATCATCTTCCACTTGACACTTTCTCCTCTGTATCGTCCTGCGACTGTTTACGGTCCCCAGCCAAGGGAACTCACAGATCCCCACTTCTGCTTTTCCCGCCCTCGGCATTGAGCATTCCACTGCTCTGCAAAGGTGTTGGCTAATTAGTCACCTGACCCCGCAGGTCAAAGGTCACCCACCCTTAGGGGGAGCCCTTCGTTTTGATTGTGGATACATAAAACAAAGGAATACCCCGGAGGCTCTGCAGGCCCTCTTAAAGTGCATTACCTGGGTCAGTAAATGACAGGTGCTGCGCTTCAGGATGGAGCTGTTGCATTATTTTGACCTCTGGTCCTCGAGCTGCCTCCCAAAGCTCTCAGGAAAAAGTAGAGAGAGAGAGAGAGAGAGATACTGAGTTGATGATGCAGGGGAAAGTGTCCGACCTTCAGTCGATGAAATATGTGCTCGGGGCTGACTTTGGAAATTGCTGCATGTTCCCTGAGAGGCCCAGAGGACGGAGGAGATAATGGATATCAGTCCGAAAGTTTGCAATTTGTTTCATCTTCCAAAAGTACACACAGCGTTTATAGCTTTCGAATAAAGAAAACGCCCACTGCCCTCAGAGTGCCCTTTAACTCACGTTGACTGACAGGTCACGGCATATATTAAAGGTGCAGTGTGTACGATTTGGTGACCTCTAGAGGTGGAGTTGCAGACTCCCGAGCATGCAGGAGAAGACTTCGGTAGACTACGGTAGACTTCATTCGTTATGAAAACTCAAAAAATGTTTAGTATGTCCACTTTTACTTCTGTGAAAACATGGCGGCCTCC
>JAFBJT010108711.1:46039-61592 GCA_016785325.1 Chascanopsetta lugubris
AGCAGATGTGACCAAACTACGGCCAATGGGCTGACTGTGCCCTTTCTTAAAAAATAAAAAAAATTAAGAAATGAAATTTGTTTGTAATTCCTAGTTTTGACACGAGGTGGAGCCACCGCTTGAGTGAATATAGCTGTCCCAAGCTGCCTTAGAAAACAAAGGTTGCAGGTTCAAATCCCACCTGAAACACACTGCAGAGTCATTTATTTTCTGACGCCCCCAGTTTAGAGAATATACATTTTTGCACAATACTGCCATCTACTGTGGATACATGGAACTGTCAGAACTTAATTCCTCTCTCATCGTCTTGGCTGTGCTCAAAACTAAACAGTGTTTGAGCTCCAGTGTGTCCTGCAGGGGGCGCTCTTCTCTGTGACACGGCCACTGGTCTGAGTCCAATTTAAGGTTCAAAACCAGCGCGACATTTTAAGTAACGTCGGTCCACGAGAGGGATCCACAGTTTTCCTCAGAACCGACCATACTGTCAATTCTCCGTGTGGCTGTGTGGAGGTCAAAGGTCATTGTGGAGGCAGACGGCAGGAGGCCATGCAGCAGCAGCAGCAGCAGCAGCTGGAGCAGCAGCAGCAGCAGGTTTACCGTGGCGTTCCACAGGCTGGGACCCACAGAGGCTGTGAACAGATCTGTACCTCTGTTAAGTCAAATCTACACACAGACACATCCTCATTGATCATCTCATCAGAACCAATAAAAGAGAGGGGTAAGGTTTCAATCATAATAATAATAATAAAGTCCTTCTCCAAACACACAGCTCCGTCAACACTCGTCCATAAATAAAACCCAGAGACTCACATGCCAAACCGCAGCGTCCCGGACACGTATGTTTGCCAGTGGGCGCAGTAGAACATGAACATCCCCGCGAAGCAGCAGAAGAACATCCAGTCCGGATTGGTGCCCAGTTGCACTGCTATACTGGTTCCCAGTACAACAAACACTGTGGGGGGGGGGGGGGGGCATCAAAAAGGTGGGGGGGGGGGCATCACAGAGATGTTTACACAGGTTCACAGCGTCACACGTCACGAGCTCAACACCAAGGACATGAACTGACCAGTGGAGAGGGAGTCGCAGCCGTGGTCAAACAGCTCCCCCAGTGGAGAGCTGCTGTTGGTGCGTCTGGCCTGTTTCCCGTCAATGGCGTCCAATGACTGATAGATAAACAAACCCACCGCACACAACAGATACGCCCAGAGAGGAGCCTGAAACAACACACACACACACACACACACTATTAGTTCTTATTCTCACCTTCTGAACGAGAAGTTGTGAACTAGAAACAGAGAGGTTCGTTCACTGGGAGCATTGCCGTAAAACTGCCACAGCGTTGATGTCTTTGATGTCTTTGATGTCTTTGATGTCTCTGATGTCTCTGATGTCCTCGGAACATGGAAATCAAAGCGCCGTGAAGTCAACATGGAAAGCCAGGTCCTACCTTGGGCAGCTCGTCCATGTGTCGGTCCATCTTGGCTCCGCTGTCTTTCCTCCTGGAGCCTAAATGAGGCATCACCTTCTTCGACGACATCCCATGAAAATCCATGGAGATTAAAAATGTGTGTTTAGCTCCGACTGTGAAAACACATACAAAAAAATTCGACATGTTTTAAAAGAGCAATGGGGAACTTTCCAAAAAGCGGTTGTTTATAGTGACCCCTGTGGCAGTGTGGCGACATGACAGTCAGCATTCTGTCATGAAAATGACACACACATAAATAAACACACACACACACAGAGGCAGGTCACAACTTCTCAAGCAAGTGAAGTTTCGGGTGGCTAGCATCGGCTAGGTGAGCTGGCATCGGCTAGGTGAGCTGGCATCGGCTAGGTGAGCTGGCATCGGCTAGGTGAGCTGGCATCGGCTAGGTGAGCTGGCATCGGCTAGGTGAGCTAGCATCGGCTAGGTGAGCTAGCATCGGCTAGGTGAGCTAGCCGCGACTGCCCCTTGTCTGTTTTCCAACTCTGAGTCATTGCACAGTGTCGCGACTGTATCAGCGGCAGCTCGCTGACGACGCCTCTGGCTCGCACACATCACACACATCACATTAATGATACTTTCCCGTGAAAGTGTGAACTGAGCCTCTTCAGATTACAGCTGACCACCGGCAACCAGTAAAGTGTATTTATGGTTCTGGAACAGCCTGTTCACTCTTTGGTATTAAAAAAAGGGACATACAAAGTTGCGCAATAGTCCTTTCACTTTTGTGATGTTCACACTCTTTCTTGCAGCAGCTCTGGCGGATCTTTCTCAATGACAGTTCACTGACTCACATCTACAGGAAGTTGAGTGGTTTCCAGAATGGAGGGGCTGTCCACTCACCTGCTCGGTGGCAGTTGGGCAGTAGTACACAAGCACGAGGGTGGTGAAGACATTGGTGGCGAGGCCGATAATGGTGATTAAGTTGGGCGCGATCCAGGCCGGGACTCGTCCCACCAGCCACTCCCAGTAACACTGCATCAGAGGCTCCAGCAGGGAGCGTCCTGCACTGCTGTACCTGCAGGGACGGACAACGGACCGGCTCAACACCCCTGCGCATGAACCCGGAAGTGTCAAGTGTCATCTGTGGTCACTTACCGGTGCTCCTCCAGTCTCTTCAGCTGGTGTCGGGACAGGGGGGGCGCCGGCAGCTCGATGAGCCTGCGCAGAACTCCGGGGGCGAGCCAGCAGGCAGCCTCCATGCCGACTCCCTGCCCAGGGTCCCTGTCCCGGACAAGGCCTCGGCGAGAACGCAGGCCCCCCCCTTGCTGCTGCCCCGTGGCGCTCATGGAGCCCTGCTGCCTGCTGCTCTGGTCCCTGATGGCACTGGCTCTGCCTCTGCCACTGTCCTGACGGTGTGGGAGACCCACAGATCCACGCTGGAGCTGGGTTAGCCTGGGTTCGAGACAGACGGCATCACAAACCAGTCCTCCAGTCCTCGTGTCACAACAGAGCTCAAGATTGTACGTTTGCGTTCGTAAACAGCATCGTGCATCGTGATGGTTTCCAGGTAAACCACACCTACAACGGACATGACTCGGTCTGTTCAATCACAGCCTCGTTATGGGATGTTGTTATGGCAGGAACTTCATGTCTAAAAATGATTTATTATTATACTTTATTATTCAAATCATGACATCGAGTGGTGAGATATGAGGAGGAATCAAAGATAGACTGAGGTGATTTAAAGTGTGTGATACAAAGCATCTATGGTTTGAACTCTATGATCAAAGGGACGGAGCAGACTGATCCAAACATGACATTATCTTATCTTATCTTAGTCTTCTACACATTCTATTAATGTTCAACAACTCTTAATAAATGAATTACTCATTCAAATATGAATGATCCAAATTTACAAATGTATTCGTTAAAACTGGCAATGAAATAGCACACGTGAAATGTTATAAATAAAGTCTGATGACAAAAGCAAATGTGCATTATGATTATTATGGTAAATTTAGTTATTTTGAATTCAATTTCTGCCAACTGGACGACAAAAAGTTCCTCCTACGTTTTACACACTGGACCTTTAATGGCCGGAACCTGCAGTGACCTGTCACCACCACACGTGCTGTTGACACATGTGTTGTTGTGGTTACATGAGAACATGAGGAGTGAGTTACTACTACAACACAACTCAGACTCACAAACACGTCTGACACGGTACATTTACGTGTAAATACAGAATGTGGCTACTTCACATGTTGACTAGAAATGATATGTCAACAATGATACGATGTATTGGTGTCGTTTGTTAGAATGAGGAATACAAACTGTCAGTGACAACACAAACTGCTGTCAAGCCTGTACCAGCCTGCCCCGGCGGGTTGCTAACGCTGCCTAGCATACGTGCTATTAGCTAACTTGATGTTACTACAGCGGATGCTAAAGCTAAACATTCACCACGTCAGCCGGAACTTGTTTCGTTTACACGTGTTGACCCCTCGCTTTACAAATTAACGAAAATGCAACGGGAGCAACTGAATGATTCAATCTAAACTGAACTGCTGACACCTCCTTGCGCGTTAGCCTGAGCTAGCCTGACGAGCTAACCGGAGTGACTGACGGATGTAGCATCGACTGACCTGGCCGCTGCTGACGAGGACGAGAGCCGCGGACAGTCCGAGGGCAGGCGACGGTGCTTCGGGCCGACACACAGCACCTCTCTGCGGATAGTCAGTGTCCGGTCTCCCCCGCTGTGAATTGATAAAAACACCGAAGGCACATTCGCTTTCTGCGGGTGGTTCTCCACGACCCGGTGTCACTGTGGTTGACACAGCGAGCTAGTTAACATTAGCCGTCACCGAAATCTCGCGATACTGGATCTTTGGGTTCATTTCTTTGCCCCGAGATTAGTCTTCCAGGCTTTCAGACACATAAACACAGCTGGGACAAGAGTTATCGTTTCATTGATCTGATGTAGATGTTTAATAAAATATGAATTCATTGAAGCTCTTTATTTAAGTGACACATCCAGCGGATTAATCAAACTCATGATTCACGTATATTCACATCGTGCAGATTTTTTTTAATAGTTTTTAAAAACAAAGTAGTTCAGGTTCACCTTCTGTACATGTGACGTCACAAGTGCAGGAAACAGCGTCAGAATAATTCCAATTAGACTTGAACAACAAACCAACGACAACAGATGATGATGCTTGAAGGCTTCCATCACTCACACGAGCAGGAAGGGGGTGACATGCGTCTCACTCTTTTTCACTTCTGCTGCTTTTCACTCTCAGGAACTTCCTGTTTCTGTCTCACTCCTTTCACCTGATTCGTTTTGATGTTTTTCTTTAAAATAGTTTTTAATTAATGTTTGAATTTTAAATAGCGAGAGAAACCAGAGTATCATATACAGGTTGTGATGATGATAGATATTCATTCATTCATTCATTCATTCCATTATTCATTCATATGTCCATATGCATTCATTCATCCATTCATTCATTCATTTCTTCATTCATTTATACGTTCATCTGTTCATTTATACCTTTGTTTATTCATTCATTCACTTCTCCATTCATGCATTCACTTCATTCATTTATTCATTCATTCATTCATGCCTCAGTTGGACTTTTCGAGGAACATCCAGCTACAGGAAGCAACAGGAAGTGATGTCACAGGGTAAAACAGGAGTAAAGAGTTGCACCACGTTCTGAGTGGATGAAGTAAAAGAGACGGATGAACCCTTTAAATTCAGACGTTCTCACTGAACCTTTAATGTTGAGCAGCACTGAGACATGAAATGTAGCGCGTTGCTCTGCGTGTTCCCGTGTTGAAATGAACATGTATGTCATGGTGTGTGTGTGTGTGTGTGTGTGTGTGTGTGTGTGTGTGTGTGTGTGTGTTAGGACTCGGGGTCAGACAGCTGACTCGGGTACGGGTTGTTGAAGAAGTCTCTCAGGAGGTTCTGGACCCGGCCGGGCTGAGGGCTGCGGGCAGCCGGGACCAGGGCCGGGTTGAGGTCCAGGTTGAGGACCGGGGGCGGGTCCACGGCGGCGGAGCGTCTCTGGGCCGTGTGCAGACCCTCGATGGCGCTGGACAACCAGATCAACCTCTTCAGACTCTGGATGTTTCTGCCGCGGTCGTGCATCAGCTGGTGCTCAGACACGGCCCGACGACTGGGGGGAGACACAGAGGTCACCACCTGTGTGTGTGTGTGTGTGTGTGTGTGTGTGTGTGTTCTACCTCTCGTTCTGTTCACACTGAGCAGTGGTGAAGACGAGGAGCAGCATGAGGGTGAAACTCTGAGATCTGAGAGACGTCTGCATCTTCTGACAACGACACAAAGTCAAAGTTCATTCACGACTCAACAAAACAAGAAACTGCCGAGTCGTTCGTTTTCTCTTTCTCATCAGTTTAACTCGACACCACTTTAAATACCCAGAGATCACATCATATTATATCATATATGTATATATATATATATATATATATAATATGATATAATATTATATAGTATTATATCACATATCACATCATATCATATAATATTACATATTATGTTATATATAATATATCATATACATATCATATCATATCATATCATATTATATTATAGTTCCAAATTATGAAAGAAATTCAAAATGAAATGAAAACTAAAATCTCCATGAATATTAATTGGTATAAAAACATTACCAACTTGTCGACAACAAAGTTTGGAGAATTTCCAATTTTTCTAAAATCAGGATTGTTTCATTTTCTCTTTCTGTCGGAACAGACTTCGATTTATAAAGAATTTAAATCATCAAAGAAAACGAATGAGAGTCTGAACTCAGACATGAATCGATGTCACAGAGGAAACATGTGAAATATGAAGAATCATGAAATATAAAGAGAATATAAATAAAACAGGTCAAATTCGGTTGAAATGTAAAATTCACAAACGTCTCAGCGACAAAAACTGAAATGTATTTTAGAAAGAAGCTGAAAATCTGTTTCCCTGAATTTTACAGAGAAATGACACGTGAATAAAGATTTTTATAAAAAACAGAATAAAACATCACACGGCACTTTAATGATAAACTACAAACAATAAACAAACTCACATTTCTACTCTGTCATTTCTATTTGTATTTAACGTGAAACTAAAAATGATTCATACAATAAATATAACAGAATGAAATCAAAGAATATAATTCTAAGATAAAATAATGAAAAAATGTTTGTGTGTGTGTGTGTGTGTGTGTGTGTGTGTGCGCACAGAGTACTCACTGTGTGTGTGTGTGGTGTCAGCAGCTCCTCTGATGATCAGACTCTGGGCTGAGTTCAGCCTCGACCTCCAGACCTTTTATAGCCCCACCCCGACCTACACACACACACACACACACACACACACACACACACACACACACACACACACACACACACACACACACAGATTGCAGGTGAGGCCTTTGAGTTGCTAATGAACCTTCGCCCATGTGACCTCAGGAGTTTGAGTTGGAGCAGAGACACAAAGAAGCAGCAGCATCTCGTTTCCATAATCATCAGCTGCTGAGGAGGAAAATTCTATTGGCGGATTATGGCTGTGTCAGTTATCAGCTCTAATCCCGCCGGCGTCGCCCGTGGGCCACGATCCGAGCGGGTTTGAGACAAAGAGCCGGAGCTGGAGAGGTTTTCACTGATGTTGAGGTTTCACACGCACACGATGAGTCAGTGAGGAGGTGAACACCAACAAAGTCTCTGTTCCTGCCACACACACACACACACACACACACACACACACACACACACACACACACACACACACACACACACACACACACACACACACACACTCTGTGGGCCTGTGTGGAGAACATGCCTGTCACCTGGAGCCTCCATCACTAATGAACCCAAACCTTCAGGCCCCTGGTTCCCCGGAGTCGCCGTGAGAAACGTGGTCGTCGTGGCGACAACTTCCAGGACAGACAGTTTCCCCGCTTGAGGAATGTTGGAGGAGGGAGAAACATATTTGATTATTTGATTATTTGATTTTACACAGTTTTTTTTAATATCTTATTCTATATTTGTTGTTGTTTTAAGTTCATGTTTTAAGTTCATGTTTTAAGTTCATGTTGCACAAACAAGTGGAAATGAGTGTCTCATTCAGTGACGTCACAGTGACGTCATTCATCTTCCAATAGATAAACATCAATAGAATCTCATGAGACGACAACGATCAGATGAGCAACAGATGAGATCAATACGAGCAACATGTTAGAAAATGGACAAATCTGATTTAATATTTCAGCTGCAGTGCAGCGTGTGGCCACATGGGGGCAGTGTTACACCGAGGAGCTGAGCAGAGCGGAAGTCAGAGTCAAACTCTCTGATGTCACATCTTGTTCTTCGTCAACAAACATTTAAAGGTCCAGTGTGTCAGATTTATTCAAAATGCATCTAGTGGCATAAATGGAACATAAGATCATCTTAGTGATGTTTTCATAACTGTAAAAAGAATAAAAATAATATAAGTCATAAATAATGATAAAAGTAGGAATGGAATCAAATAATCTTGTAATTAAATTCTACAAAGATTACAAATAAAAATGTTTGCATGTGTCTCCCAGAAACCAGCACACAGGACACAGACATATTTCAAATCCCAATGGCTTTATTTGATGTATATAGATTTGTATATATTTATATATTATATATACTGTATACACGTTAGTCACAACTTTGACTCAGTTGCTTGATTATCATCTTTTGTTCAGCGTAAGTTCAAACGACATGACACTAAGACCAAAGGCATTCCACACGATCATATCTTACAAAAGAGTAAAGAAAACGCCTGCGTGCACACCTGGCGTGCACACACACACACACACACACACACATACATACGACATACAAACAAACTTACGGACAGACACGTGTAGGAGGTGGTTGGACAAAGAACTGAAAGAGACGGACGGAGACGGAGTGAGAGTGTGAGGGAGACGAGGCTGAAGCTGAACTGTCTGTTGCATAGATCAAAGCAAACAGGAGGAGAGGTACCACAGGGATGGAGGTCACACACACACACACACACACACACACACACACACACACACACACAGCGGGGAAACACACACACGGAAGCACAGGAAGTTTCATTTCGGCGCACAAACTAAGAGAAACATCTGTTGACACTGAGGTCTCTGTGTATTAGCCACATGCTAACATGCTAACGGTCGCTAATTTGCCCTGAACACAAAGTTGTGCAGTTTAACTTTCAGATGTGATGTTTGAGACCTCGTCGACGTCAATGCACATGTTGAAACTCGACGTTAACAAAACAAATCTCGTGAAACAAAAACAACCGCAGATGCACTTACAAGCGTGTCCAGCCAGGGGGCGACAAAGTCTCCAAACTCCTACTCAAGTCGCGTGTTCCCCACCTCAGTATATCTTTAAAGGTAAAGTGTGAAGTATGTCGTGACGTGGGGACGTTTGACCATTCTTGTTTACACCGCGAAAACATGGGCGGTGCAGCACGGCGCCCTCTGGTGGAGAGGAGCTGCTCCTGACGTCAATCACATATAGAGACTCATTCTGAGATCATGAAAATGGTGATTTGCTATTTAAGGTCATTAATACACTTAAAAACACCAGTAGAGACGGAAAAACAATTGACCTGAATTTCACAGAATGCACCTTTAAATCCTCCTGCACAACAATACAAGGATCAATTAAAGAAAATATAATAATAATCATAATAATAAAAACAACAACAATAATAATAATAATAATAATAGAGAATAATCGATTGTTCTATTTATGTTTTCAGTACATCAGTCAGGCTCTGACATCAACACAGACAGGTGAGGTGAACTCCATTATCCTCCCCGACCTGACCACTAGGGGGCAGCAGCAGCAGCAGCAGCAGCAGCAGCAGCAGCAGGAGGATAATGTGTCTATGGATGATGAGGAGAGACGATGATGAATCCTACCTGACGCACATGATGTCAACTGTCATGTCTCCCTCCTCCTCTCACTGCACATATGAGCGGGTGACACCACAAACTGTGTGTGTTGTGTGTGTGTGTGTGTGTGTGTGTGTGTGTGTGTGTGTGTGTGTGTGTGGGAACAGGAGGATGAAACAGTGGATGAGCAGACATCTTTCATCATGAGTCCATCCATCAGGAGTCACAGTTTGAATTTTCCTCAGTGTTTCACCTCACAGTGCAAATACGTGTGTGCGTGTGTGTGTGTGTGTGTGTGTGTGTGTGTGTGTTGGGGGGGGGGGGGGGGGGGGGGGGGGGGGTGGACAGGTCATTCCGTACTAAAACATGCAGAACACAGAACATTGAACACAGATACTGAACAGTTAAGTTTTATCCAAATGCAGTTACTCATCTTTTTTTATCTTTTGGTACAGAGTGGATTTTAGGCTACACAGAACACGACGGAACCAATCGCACCAGGTCGGACATATTGCTTTAAACCACCAAAGTTTGTATATAGTTATGTCATGCATGCCACATAGATGATATTATGTTTATACAAAAATAACACCAACGCCTATTACTGTCTATCATAGTAATTACAGAAAACAAATCATCTTCAGTCTTTTTTTCGTTGCAATGACGTTCAACTGAGAATCCATATATATGTATATATCTATTTATATATCTAATATATATTGTGTGCATATCTAATATATATGTATATATATTAGATATAGATATATAGTTATATTATGTAAATATATAGATATATATGTTGAGTGGTTATGACTTTTTCCAGGTGTGAAATTCCAGTTCTTTTTTTTTTCGTGGGTTCTGAGGTGGAGGTGAAGGTTCTCCAGAGATTTTCCTTTTTCAGTTTCAAAATAAAAGGCAGTGCTCTGAACAGGAAGCAGTCAAAATGCAACGATGACAGAGAGAGAGAGAGAGAGAGAGAGAGAGTGTTTGGGAAACCGGGCTGTGACCACAAAACCTTCCACAAACTCAAACCAGGTGACAACATTCAGTCTGTTTTGTCCTTTTTTTTAAAAAACAAAACAAATAAATGTGGGATTGTGACGTGGCTGAAAAACCTGGAGATTACAACGTCTCTGATGGCAGGAGAAGGGGGCGGGGCTGGAGGTTGAGGGGGGCGGGGCAGGAGGTTGAGGGGGGCGGGGCAGGTGGACGGTGGGAGGGGCTGTGCTGAGCAACCTGGTGTGAGATGTGAAGGCAAACCAGTCCAACAGAAGACCACCACACCCACAACCGAGGTCGCCGCAAGAGCAGGGGGACTCATCCAGACTGGAGGGGCGGGGCAAGGGGGCGGGGCATGGGCGGGGCAAGGGGGGGAGTCATGTGACAACAAACCGTCCACACACATACAACAAGTTTGTGCAGAAGAAGAAGACGAAGAAGAGGAGCCACGAGAAAACGGCTTTGGCAGAACACTCTTAAAGCTTTGCTGGGTGATGATTGGCTGGTTGCCCCGCCCCCTCCACCCCCTCCCTCACACATATGCACTTCCTGTCCCTGACACAGGCAGCAGGGTCCACTGGTATTTACACTGCACTGACTGTAGGGGGCGCAGCTGCTGCTGCTCTGCCAGACTCAAACACAAACCGTGGAGGAAAAACGCAGCGTCGCCGCGACGACACGTAAACAAAGGTTTCAGATGTCGTGTAAAAACGGTGGCGACCTCTACACAGGAAGTTGTGTCTCATCACAGGCTCCGCCCCCTTCTATGTCCGAATTGTAAACCAGGAAGAGGAAAGGTGGCGTCTTTTCTCTTTTCAGTTTCCATCAAACAAGCTGTGGATCAGGGTCGCACCAAACACTTCTGTCATCTTTGGCCCCTCCCCCCTCCGATAACCAGACAATTAAAGGAACAGTGCGCAGGAATCAGTGTGTGAGATTAAATCTTAATCTCACACACTGGACCTTTAAGAGGAGTAAAACCAGAGGAGAACAGAGTTGATTCATTTAAGGTCAAAGAGTAATTTTGAAGGGACTTGAAATAAAGTCACAGTTTTAAATCTTAACAGGAAGTAGGTCACAAAAATAAAATCATTAGATCCAGTCAGACTTGGACACCGACTCCGTCTCGCTCGGAACTACATTTGGTCCTTTTTGAATTTAAGGCCTGTTGACGTAAAGGAATCGTATCTTATCTGCGAGACGGCGCAGCGTCGCCCCCTGCTGGCGCAAGAAGCGCCTGCGGGTGTTTGTCTGTTTGGTCCATCAACCTTTAGAACATTTACAAACCAGGTTCTCACAAATCAAAGGATGAATAAAGCAATGACATCACTCATTAAGTCTTTAGTATCGTCAGCTAGGCTTCACATTGGCGATCACCTAAGCCCCGCCCCCTCCAAACATAAACACACATTGCAGGTCAAGAGAGGCGTGATTGGTCCGTTTGATGGTTTTCTCATTTTCCTTCTTTAGCGAAAACATGCTCCAACTAAGGTTCCGTTGCTACTGACGACACCATCTAGTGGCCAGGTGGTGCAGGTGCAAGGTGACGTAAACAACAGCAACAGAATGTGAAGTCACGTGTCTTGAATTCCTCTGAAAACACGAAAACAAACAGTTCTGCGCGACTCTGGCGTGAGGCCCATCCCGCATGAGACACAACCGGTGGCTCCGCCCAGTCACAGGAAGCAGCTGCTTCAACAGGAAACAAAGAAATCCAGAGATGGGATAAATAATGATACACTCCCATTTAATGTTTGATACAGGTCGCTGTCTTCACGGTGCATTCGCTGAGCTGGAATGGAGTGAGAGAAGTTTGAGATCACATGACGTGTAGTGTGTCACAACATTTAGATACAGGGAGTTAAACGGGGGCTGATGAGGAGAAAGATCGCAGAGAGATTCCAATTGAACGGCTGAACAGGAAGTAAACAAGCCACTGCAGATTTCTGAGCCCTAATGTCAGGTGACCAAAGACGACACACGTGGCATAAATATTTCGGAGAGCTGTAAAAAGACAGAGTCCACGGTAGATTCATCTCATTCATGTACTGCACTGTCACCAAACTCTTCAGCCTATACATAATATATTCATATATCTCCAAAATATTAAAAAGTACTGAATATAAAAATACAGAAGAATTGTAAAAAATGAGCAAAACATTGAGTTTTATATGAAAACCATGCAAGAAAGATTCCCCATTTAGTTGAAAGAGTAACTTTAAGATTCAGGTTCAAAGCAAAGGGAATGAAAGGGAAGTGGTCGGATGAGAGAAGCGCAGGCCGACGTCGCTGCCACACACTCGCTTTCCATGTAAACATTGTAGAGGTCCTTTAAAACTTCGGCAGTGACGACTGAAGATGTTCTCCTTTGCTTTTTTGTTTTGTTTTGGTCGTGTTTGGAGTAAAGGGCCAGGGGGGTGGGGGGTGGGGGGTGGGGGGTTAGGGTGAGGGGGGTGGGGGAGATGCGTGAGAGCAAGAGGGGGGTGGGGGGGGGTCAGGGTGGGAGGGGTCAGGTAAGAGGTGAGAAAGTCCAAAGAAAACCTCGAGAACAATGAGATAAAAAACAAACAGACAACCTATAAAATATGGCTCTGAGTTACATAGAAAAAGCTCATCAGAGGGGAAGAACCTAGTGGTGGAGTTGGAGTATGGCAGTTTGGCGCGCGTCACCGCGGTAACGCGTCCTGGCTCGTACGCCGAAAGGGGGGGTTTGCCGCTTCTGATTGGAGGATGGCGGCCTCGTCTTTTTAGAAGTAGAGAGCGACGACGGTGGGAGGGGGCGGGGTCACACAGTGGATTTGAATCGTCCGTGATCGGGGCCCGGCGGCGGCGGCGGCGGCGGCGGCGGCTGAGAGGGTCACAGACGATGGCGGCGGTCAAACGCCTTCGTCTGCCGGCGCCGCCGAAGAGTTCGCTTCTGTTCGTACGATTCAGACAAACGAGGGGAAACATCGGATCACGCGACGACGCGCGGTCCACGGCCCATTCGGAGAAACTGGGGCAACGGGACCGACCCGGAAACAGACTCACCGATACTCGGCCGGGTTTTCACGCTGACTCAGCAAAAACAAACGAGATTTGAAAAAAGGAAAACGAAGCGGGGATCAGTCGGAGGGGCGGAGCTAAAAGCGCTGGACTGAGATGATGAGGCGGCACAAAATGAGAAGAGGAAGCTCTGGATCTACATTCGAACCATCTCCAGGTCTGGACCTGAACACAAACGCGTGGATCCATCAGCCGTCGGCTCTGAGGGTCAGTGTCGGCTAAAACACCACGCTGCAGTTTCTACTCCTCTCCTGCAGGGGGCAGCAGCATCCCGACTCACGAGTCCACACCCGATTACTTTCTCATCTCTGGCAGGAATCTGAGGACGACCACAGAAAGGGGGCAGTGATGTCATCTCACAGTGTCGTGATCACGGGGTGGCTCTGATTGGCTGATACATCTCAAAAGTGGGCGGGGCTTATGGGATCACACATCGACTTCCGACAGTGTCGCGTGGCGGCTTAACGCGTCACTGTTTTGTCGCTGACTCTGCTGATGAGTCAACAGGAAGTTTCCCCCCCGTGCTAAGAGCTCCCCCTGCTGGATCACATGAGGATTGCGTCAGATGGTACCGATGAGTCTGTTTTCGAGCCGACGCGTAAACAGGAAGTTGAGTCCGTTCTCCGAACAGATGCTGCTGAAGACTAACGCCAAGATGATCATGGAAAACCCAATTCCAAAGATTCATTCCAAGTTATCATGCGGCTCAACACGAATGAAACAGAACATGCATCATACTAGAGGGGGGGAGGGGGGTGATCCACGCGGCTGTTCCACGGACGTACTGAGGGGGGGGGGGCTTAGAGAAGCAGGACCCGGACTGGGCGAGATGAGATCCCACGGGAACGCCGCCGTGTGTTTTTTTTTTTACGATATTCTCGGGTAATAAACATTCCGTCTTTCCACATGCAAACACAGAGCAGGAGGAACGGAAAAGAACACGTACAGACACGATAAAGGGAAGAACAGTATTTTTTGTAGTGTCACACTCACAAGACATTCTCAGGAGTTTGAATCAACCATCGATTAACATTCGTTAGAGCTTTTTAAAAACAAAAACAAAAAACGTCGAAGAACAAAAAAATAAAATAATAATAATAAAATTTGAAATCAAAATAAAAAAGGTTACATTTTTGCATTTTCGCCTAAAAATCTTCTGATCACCAAACCCGGCTGTTAGCGTGTTGTAGAAGAGCGGAAGCGTTACATATGTACATGAGAGTCGCTGCACCCGTTGAAAAGTTCGGTGCCTGTTTTTGGAGAAAAGCGTCAAAAGCGTTGAAGGAAAATGAAGCGAGTACAGAACACGACATGCTGCTGCGAGTCCCGCCGGGATCCGAACCCAACGTGGTTTTTAAAAGCTCTTCCAAAAGGATCATCAGGTAAAAAATATACATGAAAGGAAAGGACAGGACAGGACACGGCCTTCCGCCTCCACTGATTGGTGAGTAGTGGAGGGTGGGGTGGGCGGGGCTAGACTTACAGGCAGAACGATGCCACAGTCAGTATGAAAAACACAACGTGGCAGGAATGGTGGTGGTGGTGGTGGGGGGGGGGGGGGGGGGGAAGGGGGGGGGTGCGTGCAGGATGAAAGGATGACTTCTCTCCTCAGTGCGACAGTTCAGTCGGTGGGATGACAGGAGGAGGAGGTGGAGGTGATGAAGAGGAGGGAGGAGGCGGAGGAGGAGGAGGAAGAGGCGAGGGGGGGAGGAGCTCACATGGTTGGCTCTCTGCAGTGAGGGAAGGCGGCAGGCGGCTCTCCTCCTCCTCCTCCTCCTCCTCCTCCTCCTCCTCCTCCCGTCGCCCCCGAGGAGACGCTGGGAAGGGTCTCGATCTCGTCCCCGGTCTCCTCGATGGGTGGGATGCGAGCCTCCTCCTCGGACAGGGGCACGAACTCGGGATGGGCCATGAAGCTGTGGATGGAGCTACGGGACTCTGGGCTCTCCAGCCCCGCGTACAGGGAGCTACGGAACGCGTTCACCACCTTAATCTGGAACAGGAAGTGGAAAGAGACAAAACAGGAAGTGTCAGGACCAGCAGCAGAAATACAGCTCTATGAACAGGCAGCAGGGGTTGATGGGATACGTGGTGGTGGTGGGTGTGTCTTAATCCGTGCGGGGGCAGG
>JAFBJT010108712.1:0-13492 GCA_016785325.1 Chascanopsetta lugubris
AATAATGAAAATAATCAAATCAATAAATTATCATTTAAGATACTTCCAACTGGAAACTACATGGAAAAAAATAAAAAAGCATTGTTATTAGAAGGTTTTCATGTTAATATATTAATTTGAAATATAATGTATCACCTATGATATTTAAGCAGGTTCCCTTATTCATTGTTTCAGATTTGTACATTTACAGAGGCCTAACATTCTATGCAGTTAAAAAAAATGAGTTTGAAGGAGCAATGCTGCCATCTAGTGGTGTCTACGAGTACTCTTCATAGTGAGTGAAGAACAATGACTACAAAGATAAATGGTGAAATATTGATTATAGTCATAGATTTTTGAAGTAATCTTGTGAAATGCTCTCATTGTAAATGCTCCCTAAAAAAATAAAATAAGAATTTGACCAGATTTTCTTTTATCATTTATTGCCAAAAGGGACAAATAAGTTACATGAATATTCACATGTACAGTGGTGCAGCAGCAGCAGCAGCAGCAGCAGCAGCAGCAGCAGCAGCAGCAGCAGCAGCAGCTTTGTGATCACAGCTGCAACAATAAGATGAGAACTGGTGGTTTCACAAGTTATTCAGGACAGTCAAAGTTCGACAGTTTCAAAAACATATCAAACATTTAAATAGTGTGAAGATTGTGTCTAACGTATTAATTTGGTGAATGAATTTCGCTTAACAACATTTATGTTTCGTCACTAGTGGCATTATTTTATGATGCAAATATTGAATAACTAGCTCATGTATGTGCAACTGATTTTAACGCATAGAATTTCTCGACATGTAAAAACATTAGAGCCATCTTTCACAGTGTGTGTGTCATTTATTATGTTTACACTTTCCACCATATAATCTGATATAAACTATGAATTCAATGTTAAACAAAAAAAGAATTTGGATGAAGAGGAAAAAAAACAATATTTACCGTCTGTAACAACAGAAACAAAATGTGAAAACATCCGAGTGCAAATAAACAAGTTGAACAGAGCTAATAAATGTTAGTCTGTTTTTTTTTTTTATCCGAGCATAAGACTGAAAATATGGGAGGAAGCTCCGCCCACCGCTGCCTCACACCATGACGAGTCCCGCCTTCTGAAACAATCATCTGTTCGGTAAAACTGCATATCATTTTTACATCATCGCAGTGACAAACAGAGAAGTGCTTAAAAAAACGTGTTGTATTTCCTGTTTTGAAAAACAACATTTCCTTCTCTGAGTTCATGTACTGAAAAACTACCACGACTGTCTCTGAGCAGCGTGAGAAACTATTCCTTTAAAGTTTGAATCACATCGTTGGTTCCTCTGCTTTGACGTGAGGACGACACAGATGAAGGTTTGCAAAATAAAGTTCTACAACTTCCTAAATAAGCAGATGTTCAACGTGGAACAGGTGAAGCTGAAGGTTCCAAACAAAGAGACTCCGTCTCCTCCGGGACACTTCGGATGGAAATGAAACCGAATCTCTCAAAGTTAGAATGGTAGAAACGTAACACTGAAGCTCCCTGTGTTCAAAGTTGTGTTTCGCTGTAACTGACAGACTGAAGAAGGAATGTTGTTCATGATGATACGTTTTTTTAAGTTTTTTTTTAAACACCTTTTTTAAAATAAGGGATTCAAAAGAAGAGTCAGAACTGTTTTGCTTCTGCTACAGTTACCGTGTGTGATGGGTCCTATGGGTCCTCTCCCTCGGTGGTGCTTGGTGTGCTCAGCAGGGCAGTGTGTGTGTGTGTGTGTGTGTGTGTGTGTCAGTGTGCTAGCTGAGAAGGTCGGGCTGCAGTCCAATCCTCTGCAGGACGTCTTCGGGCATACACAGAACCGGGTTCACCGGCTTTATCTGCTCGTCTCCGAGGAGCGAGAGGCCGGCGATTCCAAACAGAGTGTGGAAGGGATCCACCTGGGGGGGGGGGGGGGGGGGGGCGGGGGGTGGGGGGGGGGGGGGGGGGGGGGGGGGGGGGGGGGGGGGGGGGGGGGGGTGAAGGGAGAGTGAGGTCATGAGCTGTAAACAAATCAAATGTATCACCCGAAGAACGGTCAGTTAGCTTTCCCATCCCCCGGTCAAATGACGTCACTGGTGGGAACTCCGCCCCCTGGTGGAGGCTCTCATTTGCAATTTGGGAGGGAATTCAAAATCTGATTCCGATAAAGACGCACAACTGTTGAGATGGAGAGTTCTGATTCGAGGTGATGTCATAACCACGAGAGCGGTATTTGGCAGGATGTGAGGATTCTGAGAAACGACAGGTTCAACAGGTTTCCTCGGCGTCTGTCCACTCACCATGTCCCCCGGTCTGTCTGCGAAACCTCCCGTCTCCTCGTCCTGACAGGCCAGGATGAAGGTCTGCAGCTTGGCCTTGTCGATCCAGTGAATCCTGCCGATGATTTTGAGCGACGCCAGAACCCACCAGGAGTAACACACGTCTGGGAGCTGAGAGGAAGAGAAGAAGAAGAAGAAGAAGAAGATGAATAAGAAGAAAAAGAAGAAGAAGAACAAGAAATGTTACTTGCAGTTTGACAGATTTTTAAGTTATAGGACTGAAATAATGTTTGTTGTGTTTGATGTTGGTGAAGTCAAATGAGTAAATTATACAGAAACTATGATGACGAATGTATTTTAATTAGTGTCACTACAGGAGCTGGTTGACAGTCTGAGATGCTGTGGTTTCCACTTTTCACTCTCGCTCTCTCGAGCTCCTGCCCCTCCCTCACAGAAAAGCCCAGACTGCTCCGATTGGTCCGCTGAAATGCTCTCTTGTGATCGGTCAACTGCTCCCCATCAGATTCCGAAGGTCCCAGGTGGACAGGCAGTAAATTGGAAATCGAAGATGAGGCAGCCAATGAGAGCTCCCCTCGGTGTCTTTAACTGCGAACCTCGGTCCATTCAAAGACGAGGAAAACATGAAATCAGCAGATTAAAACACGGCTGATTGAAGAAAGGATGAAAACGCTCGTCTCCTTTGGCGCAGTCGTCTGTTTCCAGTAAACGGGAGCTCGTTCTAACAATCACCCAAAGGACTTCCCTTCCCCCCGTGACTGCACGTTTTCCCAAAATTAAATCCCGACCCGTGAGAGCGCGACAGTGGGCGATCGCCGGGAAACGGAAGGCAGCCGGTTGATGGCGGAAAAGCACACAGACGAGGTCGGAGGCGCTTTCTCGGAACCAACCTTCTCGGGTCGTCCGTTGAGGCCTCCGGACTTGAGCTGCCTCTCGCAGAGCCACCAGCCCAGCAGGTCTGCGTTCACCCGGTGCAGCTGACCGGTGAGAGACAGGAAGCCGGTGCAGCAGTAGATCTGATGGGCAGGAGGAGGCGGAAGACAGAGGGTTTATTGCAGGGTGATGACAGAGTCTCTCTCTCTCTCTCTCTCTCTCGTCCACTCACCTGACCAGCGTGAGACTCGGATCCGGGCCTGCAGCCGAAACCTCCGTCAAAGTTCATACAGGACAAAACAAACTCCACGGCTTTGTCCACGTTTATCTGCTCCATTTTACCCTGAGGAGAGTTGCAGAGTTTAAAGGAGCAGTGTGTATCATTTCAACCATTTTGGTCACTTCGCAAAATGTTACAAAACAATTACATACTGACATTTTTACTTCCTAAATCTTATTTTTTCCCCATTTCCCTTAAATGAGCCCTTTAATGTTTATTTACACAAGGGGCGGGTCCTCTCTACGGGGGGCCGCCATGTTTTTACAGTAGCCCAGAGTGGACATACTAAACATCTTTTAATGACAACTGAAGTCAACCACAGGTTCTCCTGCATGTTCAGAAGGGTGAGTTGATGGATCCTATATGTAACTTCACCTCTAGAGGTCACCAAATCTTACACACTGCACCTTTAATGTGCCCGAACCTAATGATGGAAACGGTCACACACATACCAGCAAAGCCAGAGTGGCGACAGCGCAGAAGGAAAACCTTGTGTCTATTTCCCCTGTGGAGACAAAGAACTTGGATGTAAGATCATACTTTCATTTTGCATTGAAACTCAAACAAAACACATCTGATTCTTTTTGACTGTAGTAGATTATGAAAGAATTGGATTCAAATGGATCAATGTAAACTCCCCTCACCCCATTTGTCTCCAGCGAATGATCCGTCCTCCTGCTGCAGCCCTTTCACATACTCCACCACTTTGTCCACGTCCAGTGCGTCGGTTTTGTCGTATAAACATAAAATCTAAAACAGTACATGTAGGAAAAATAATGTGATAGAAACACAGAGCAAACTAATTAAAATGTGTATTAAAAAACTACTAAAAAAAACCTAGAAAAAAAAAAACTATTCCAAAATGTCTCCATTCCAGCTTCTGTGACTTTAAGCTGAAAAATCTTTGGCAGTGATCCAGATATCCAGCTCTTCAGTGTAATCACCTGGACGGCACTGAGCGTGTAGAGCAGGTGGGGGTCGTGTCCGATGCTGGCGCTGACGCCTCCACACTCGTGCTGACAGGCTTTGATGAAGTCCACGATCTCCTCCTGGTTCATGCGAGGCAGGTGGCCCATCAGGTCCATCACCGTCAGCCCCCAGTAGATGCCGCTCATCCTCAGGTACTCGGACAGCGTGTACTCCTGCACCCACACACACAAACACACCCACACCCACACCAGAGGAGTTTACACCTCAATACGTTCAAATACACACAGGTTATACGGCCCAAACCATATTTGATCGCCATTAAGGAAGTGCTTTTATTTTGAAATGTCACTGAAGCCGGATGCAAGTGTATGTTTAGTTTGAGGAGATACGAGTAACTCTGCGGTGTCACCGAGAATGCTCATATTTTCAATAGCAATCGAAGGCTAATGTAGGCTCACTTATATGCTAAGGGCTAATTAGCTGCAATAGGCAACATCACCACTAGATGTCAATAAATCTTCACTAAGTATCTTTAACTTTGCTCTTCGATTTAGTTCATTTTCAAAGTGATATCGCCTCATTTTCCCCCCAACATCGTGTTTTGATTTTAAGTTGATTTATGGCTGAAGACGAAGACATTTGCATCGTCATTGTACCGGATTTCCAACCAAACTCTGACCGTGTAAACAGCCCCGGACTCCTGGAGACTTCCTTCAATCACTAAAACAACAAATACTCACGTAATCATCTTTCTTGGATCCGTAGGCAGCGATGTAATCGGCGTGTTTGTCCAGAATCAGCGCGCTGGGAGCGTCAGGCTTAATGATGACATCTTTGACTTGGGTGCCCTGACGTTCAGAAACACAACACAACAATCACGACAGGTCGCAAACACCAACTGGGCACGACACGACACGATGAGGCGATAAACACGACATGCTACAATAGAACCAGGACACAGAATTCATTCATTATGTGCGTGAACGCTGGTTGTTTGGCTAACGACAAGCTAAATGCTAACACTGCTGCCAATGAGACTGAGGCTCTTTGCTAACAGCTAGCGCGCGTTAGCGACTAGCTGTTAGCAAAGAATGGAGACTACGAAATAGACATAGTTACATTTGTTTACACTATTAAACGGAAACGTTGATGTATATTTGTAAAAGAGACATGTGTAGTTGCTCCTCACCATTCTGACACTGTTCGCATGACCCACTTTCTTCTTCCTGTTCTGTTCAGCTGTCGTCGCTGAGGAAATCAGGCGCGTTACCGCCACCCTCTGGTTCGGAGGCGGAAGGTGTGAATCAGCCTTTTTTTCCTTTTCAGCAAAGAACATTAAGGTGTGTTGGCGCCCCCGCGTGTGCGGAGTGTGAACAAGAATTGTCTGCAGTTGAGGGAAGTGCATGTATTTACATTGTAGCACTTCATTATGCATTCATTTCTTTGTAAGATAAGATATGGAAAGATAAGATACACCTACATTTCAGATACCAGTTTTTGAATTAAAATACACATTAGAATTATATGAATGTTGTCCAAAAGTGACACTACAATAAACTACCTACATACTACACACTTCATACATCTGTGCAGTGTCTTCTCGGTAAAATCCACAAGTGATGCATCTACTCATTTAATACTGTTTGCTGCCAAATAGTGAGCCTCAAATGATATGGATTTAATGCATCATCATTTACATTCTATATATTTTAAATACTTCCAGAAGACACGTGGTCTTAGGCTGAAGGAAATCACTGCACAGACATTTTATTGTCTCAGAATACTTTAAATAAAAACAGATGAGGGGAAGAAAATGAGCATTATTTATCTTTATTGTATGAAAAACGCGCACTGTTTACTCTTGGATTTGAATGGCGGAGAACCCTAAGAGAAACACTCCCCCCAAAAAGAAGTCACATTTGATAGAATGTCAAAAAAATATAATACAGAATGAACACCGTTAAATATTGTATGTTACATGGATGAACGTAAACTGAATTGTTGCGTAAGGCCGGACCTGAGCATTCTCCATGGATGACACCGTCCCAAGAAAAGATGGCGGCATGTCTTTGTTTATCATCAGCAACTCATCTGTAAGTGTGATCAACTCTAGATACAGTGACGCGAACATAAATATTTAATTCATAACACATGATCTTGTTGCCCCGGTTAATAGATATTCGGCCATTAACTCAAATCTACAGATTTCCATCGTTTCATTTCATGTTTACAAGAGGAGTTGGATCATTAGGTGACGTGATCAGATGATATCAACTTTACGAGACTCCCGTCTCCTCATCCAGTCTGAATCATCGTGGAGAAGTGAAGGCGAGATGAAGCGGCATTAAGGCAAATAACCATTCTTGCTGCGTATCTGAGCTGAAGAGAGTTGCTCTACTTTGCGGAACACGTGAACGAATAGAAAAAGTTACGACCGACGAAACCTGGACCTGTGAGAACCTCGCGCGCTCATTTCTTGTATCTTCCCAGATGTTCTCTGGCAATGATGAGTCTCTGGATCTGAGCCGTGCCCTCGTAGATCTACGACAGGAGAGCACGATGAGAGTCAGCAAACACAGGCTTAGCTTCACAG
Source organism: Chascanopsetta lugubris (assembly GCA_016785325.1). Taxonomy (NCBI): domain Eukaryota; kingdom Metazoa; phylum Chordata; class Actinopteri; order Pleuronectiformes; family Bothidae; genus Chascanopsetta; species Chascanopsetta lugubris. Next base: position 6,951 of record JAFBJT010108712.1, read on the forward strand.
CTGTTGACGGTGACACATCTACCCGTCATTTACCTGGTAGATCTTGGCGTCTCTCATCAGCTTCTCCACAGGGTATTCGCTGTTGAACCCGTTGCCTCCGAACACCTGGACGGCGTCGCTGGCCACCTGATTGGCGATGTCGCCGGCGAAAGCCTTGGCGATGGAGGCGTAGTAGGTGTTTCTGCGGCCCTGGTCCACTTCCCAGGCCGAGCGCTGGTACGCCATCCTGGCCAGCTCCACCTTCATCGCCATCTCGGCCAGAAGGAAGGACACGGCCTGGTGCTGCAGGACAGAGACACTCGAAAGTCAATTCAGGGTCAGGTTTGAGGTCGTGTAGGTCTGACAGGAGGTTTCCTGCGGCGACCTCCGAGGCTGATGGATGAGGCCAAATGGAAAAACGTGCAGGTCACAGCGTGGCCACTTGAGGCTGGCGCCAAAAGCGAGCCCCATGTTAAAATGGCCAACATTAGGGGTGAATTTAAAATGTTTAAAGCCTGGTACAAACTAGGTTTGGGTCAATTTTGGATGAACCAGGAAGTGGGAGGAGTCAAGCATCTGCAAGATAGCGACAAGTGAACATGCGGGTGAATCGCCCGCTGCAGGTGATGTCATGGGCGTAGCTACGTCCATCTTCATACGTCAGTCTACGGAGTGAACAAACCTCAGCAATCACTTTTCCAAATGTCTTCCTCTCCAGCGCATAGTTGGTGGCCTCTTCCAGGGCCCTCTGAGCCAGACCTGTGGCTCCTGCAGCCACCTGCAAAGCACAACAATGAAAAATATTAGTCCCCAAGCAGGACAATTTGTCAAATAACAGCAATATCACAGTAGGAGTAAACATTAGAGGCATCCGCAACATGATAAAAGACAATACGCAGCATTTTATACAGTAGTCATAGACCTTCTGTGGGGTTACAGTCGTTACATCGTTATGTTTCTAAATATATCGCAGTCTTCAAGCTTCTGGTAATAAAGGACTGTAGCTGAAATACAGAGGCAGGTTGCCAAGACAACCGTGGCAAATAGTATATATATAGAGTAGTTTGTGCAGGTGAATTTGGATCAGCAGCAGAAACTCGACCCAATAAGCAGAAGGTCTTTCGTGGGACACGATCATTATTCTGGCGGGTAAACAAAAAGACAACAGACGTACGGGTGGTCTGGTGTTGTCAAAAGCTCCCATGGCGATTTTGAAACCAGCTCCCTCTGCGACCAGGACGTTCTCCTTGGGAATCCTCACGTCCTCGAAGGTGATTCCTCTGGTGTCGGAGCATCTCTGACCCATGTTCATCTCCTACAAACACGGGAGAAAGATTGTTCGACTGCGCCAAAACAGGACATGACGGGACAATTGTTTGAAAATCGACTTATTTTGAGTTGATCATTCAATTCACAGAGACACAAACTGTCTCCAGATGGACGGACAGTCTGGGTTTTAAGAGGGTTTTCGGAAAAGCTCAAGCTTTCAAAAGGTTTGGTTTTCTTTCAATACGTTTTCCATGAGAGTAAATACACATTTTCCTGCATTTGAATATTAAAAACAAAACAAAAATTTAAATCAAGTTTCTGTCAGTTTGAAAAGCTCTAAGAGCAGAAGCTTGGCTACAAATATCCTGACTTAAACACTTGGTGATTCAGACATGTGCAGGGAACCACGTCAACTGTCGAACATTCAGTGGATTGTGCAAAGCCGGTTTATCAAGTTTGAGTGGGTGGACTCTCCCTTTACTTCCTGATTATCCAGCAGAGTATTTAACTCATCCGGTTTAAGAGAGCGAGCCACAGGAACATTCCACGTTCATGTACTTTGCATTTCCTGTCCAGATCATGTGACTCTTCTCACCTTCCTCCCGATTTGAACTCCTGGAGTGTCTGCGTCTAAGATGAAGCCAGTAAAGGCCTTGCTGGTCGGACATTTGGGGTCTGGGTTGGTGCGAGCCAGAAGGAAGTACCTGGAAATATGAAAGATGAATATATGTCGGCTTTAATATATGTCATCTTTTTGAAGAGGCTTGTTTCGGGACTTATTCTGCATTAGCGTCACTCGTAAAGTGCGCATCAGGAAAGCATTATGAGAGACCACATACCAGTTTGCTTTTCCGCCATTTGTGATCCACATCTTCTGCCCGTTAACCACGTACTCATCTCCCACCTTCACAGCTCGCGTCCTGATGCCGGCCACGTCGGAGCCCGCCCCCGGCTCTGTGACGCAGTACGCCTGGGAAATAAAAATTTTTAAAAAAGACGTGTAGGACATTTAACACTGTTTTATGGGATGTAGCTGAGTCTAAACAAGGTTGAAAATAAACCTAAACAGACGACACAATCTTTTGTGTTCAATGCAGCAGCAGTCGTATCGACCCCGCATGTCTGCGATAATCCACAGATATATGAGAGAGGCTGGAGACCAACAGATACTGATTGATTCCCATGGATTAATTATCCTTAAACAGTTTAAAATGTATACGAATATTTTAAAAGTGAATACTTACACACATTAGTGGCTCCTCCGCCATCCTCCCCAGGTATTTCTTCTTCTGTGCATCAGTTCCAGCAAGAATAACAGGCATTTGCTGTGTGAGAGGGAGAACGTGTTATTTAATCTGATAGATTATGTTGCTCCTCTTCCACAAACCCTTTTTATTTTCCTGTTATGTCATCCTGTACGAACAAAATGAAACGCATTTATACAAATGGAGGAGGCAAAAAAAGTATTGACAAATGTGTTGTGTTTAAATATAGAGTCAGAAAAATGCTAAATTGTTAGGAAACGAAGTAAAAACGCGACTCACTCCCAGGGAGTTTGCTTCGATGGCGGTCTGGACTCCAGTGCAGCCGTACGCCAGCTCCTCCGTGATGAGGCAGCTGTCGAAAATCGACAAGCCCATTCCACCTTCAGACAAAGAACAAAACACACATCAAATAAAGAGCTACACCCCCTGACATTTAAAAACACACACAAAATCTGATTGTATTAGCGATTCAATATGTATTATATTTGAAATGGATGTATATTTTGGATCGTTGACTTTGTCCACTCTGGGCTACTGTACAAACACGGTGATGCAATATGGCGGCCTCCTAATGTAACTATCGAGGGCTCATTCTCGGGGAATGAAAACGAGAAATTCATAAATCTGGGTGATTGAAAAACTCATTAGAACACCAAGGAGAAATTACACATTAACTTCTGTCCATAAAAAAAGAACAATGTCAGTGATTATGAGAACATACCATAGTCCTGAGGGATGTGACTGTTCATCAGACCCAGCTCCCATGCTTTCTTGATGATGGGGAAAGGATACTGAAAGACAACCGCTACAGTTTATTCACACTGACCAACGCTTGTTTCCATTGTCAGGTCATTGGCGCATGAATTGATCATCCTATCAATTGCTTATTCTACATCATATTTCCATTTAACTTCTCACAACTCAACCCGTCGTTCGCACACTGCACTCACTTCTCCGGTCTTGTCAAAAATGGGAGCAGCAGGGACAATCTCCTCGCGCGCAAACCTCCGAGCCAGCTGCTGGAATTCCTTCTGCTGATCCGTCAACTCTGCGAGGCACAAACGAAGATGTATGAATATAAATCAGAGGCCGAGACAAACTCCAGAAACACACTGGGCACAACCTGCACTTACCAAAGCAGAAGCCCGTGGAGGAGAAGACGGAGGCTTGAGCGCTGGCTGCAGCCGCACTGGAGCTCTGCAGACGGATCCCTGAGCGCACGCCGGCTCTGACCACCTGCACGCAGTAAAGTACAGTGTTACAAAGGTCAGGTGACCTGACAGATGACTCCTTTTCTTTTTATTGCTATAGTGACGAGGCAGTTCATTGTTTGTCTGGCATTCGCCCCCTCGTGTACGACCACGGTGCTTGTGTGAAGCAGCTGATCATTTGGCTGGTTTTTTGTATTTTATAATTAAATACACATTTCAAATGAGAGGGAAATGGACATCAATTCATTTTATGCCCTAAAAATGTCCTTATTGGTTTCAGATATATTATTTTCCTGTAGCAATAATGAAATTATTTCCTTTATTATTACGATCATGTTTAGAATCATGCAACTGCACAAACGAATAACTGCTTTATTTACGGCATTCAACACAAAATTACTTTACTGTGTTTTGAAATTTTAAACATGATTCAAAAGGTAAATGTTATGAAAGACTCCAAAAAAAAACAAATATATTTTACATATTCCACTTCTGTCAGTAGATACGGGATGAATAACAAAATAATGTGCAGGCAACAGACAAACAAAGGTCATTAATAAAAGTATATATTTTTATATTAATCACTATTACCATAATCATAGATGGAAAACTGATAAGAAATGTCGACATGTTGTTTGTCTGACGGCCAAATTATGAATTCCAGTATCACATTTGAACAGATGTCTTTACATCAAAGGCATGGAACATGAAAAAGATTTTTTAAAAGGAAACATGCAACTAATATGTTGGAAGGGGAAAGTATATTTCCTTCATTATCTAAAAATCTTTTCATTACTTTGAGGTATTAAAATAAACCCCCCAAAAACGTGAGAAATGCGTAAAGAAGCAGTTCAATAATAAACTGATAAATATTGGGTTGATTTACCGCCCTGAGGCCTTGAGAGTGGAGGGTTAGTGTTTGAGTAACAATAACAAACCAGAACGACTAGAAAAGCTCATTAAATAAACCAGGACTTCTTCCCATCTCTTTATTGATCATGTCCGGATTTTGAATAGCAAATAGAAAACAATTCAATCTAGTAAAGTATTATTGTCAGTACCATATTACTGCATAAAGAAAAACTTCGATTTTGGAAATCCAACACTGAATTACATCAAATGACGATGCAAAAGCCTGAGCTATTGTTTACATTCTAAATGACTTTTACAGTTGAGTTTGCGTTGAGTTGAAAATTATATTTGGATTAAAAGGTGTGTTTCTAAAGGTAAAGGTTCACTCGAAGCTGCGGTGTTTCTAGAGCTTTGACAAATACAATGAAGGTTCGTTCCTATTTGTAAATGACTCAGTGTTATTAGCTTTTTTTCAGCTAAACAACGTTAGCTCGTCACGTAGCATTAGCATTGTTGATGATGGAGGTGAAACCAGGACACGAGCGCGAGAACTACGACAGAAACACTCTCAAACAGATAAACACACACATAGTATTCGACATGACGTGTATTATATCATAAAACGTCACTCGCCTTGTTGAGAAGCATCGTCCTGACTTGACGCAGACACAGGAGAAAAATGTCAACTATCGCTGCCCTACATACAGATGAGCGTCGTCCCGACCAATCAGAGCAGCCGGATTGGACCACGTGACGTTTCAGGACTGAAGCTAAATGACTTTTGCCCTACTTCCGTTACCTAAGGCCTCGACAGCGCCTGTGTGTGTGTGTGTGTGTGTGTGTGTGTGTGTGGTGTTGGGGTGCACTGAGAGTGTGTGTGTGTGTGTGTGTGTGGACACTCACCATTTGACCTTGTAATATGACAATTAATTTTAATATAAAAGGCATGGCCTTGTATATCGATATGTACTCTGAATACACAGAGCTGGACTGAATTTTAATGCCGACATATTGTATTTTCATTATGTTTTGGTTGAAACAATGTCTACTTTTTTCTCATTCGATGTATTATTTTCAGGAGACTTGCAGTCATACTTTATTTCATTTATTTGAGCACTCTTCTGCAGTGATCACATATGTAGGTATAAACATTAAACTGTACTAAGTCTTCCATACTGAGCTATAAGAGGGTGACAAGAGGTTGATTCCGCTACAACATGCAACATCACCTCATTCAAAAGGTCATAAACATTATACCGATAACCTTCAGGTTCACATGCACTTAGCACCCATCCTTTACAAGGAGGAGTCCTTTGCCTCCACCGACCAGCCGACTATACAGGTCAAAGGGCAACCTCGGGTGCAGACAGGTGAAGCCAATAAGGAAGGAAGTGAAGAAACTTGCAGTTCACAGGGTGGCCACTTGAGGCTGGCACCAAAAATAAGTTAAACGGCTTAGGTTCCTGTGTAAACAATTTTCGTGTATTTACCATGTCTAAAGCTTGACACAAACTATAGGTCTGGTCTGTCACATTACTTCCCGTGACAAGTATGCAGGAGTGATGTTTTTCTTTCTCACATTTTATGTTGTCAACATTTGAAATGGGCAGGATGCCAACAAATGACTCGCCCAAATCTTGCTTCAAATGCTTTCTGAAAGACCAATAGGTAACGCCTCAGATGTCATATCCATTTTAAATGGCAGTAGTATCAAAGATGTGGATCGCAGGCCCAATCTGGTCCACCAGAGAGGGTCCAAGGGAACGGTCATTATTGGTCAAACTGATTTACTGGTCTGGCCCACTTGGGTCAAACTGGGGCACCTGTGGCCCCTGAACTAACACTAACTGGACACAGATCCCGGTCGTATTCCCAGTATGCAAGATCTAACACCTCCACGAAAAGGAATGAAATCGAGTCAAAACTGGTGGAAATCATTTATTGATGAATCAAAGAGCTGTACATC
>JAFBJT010108713.1:0-15460 GCA_016785325.1 Chascanopsetta lugubris
CCGATCTGAACACACACACACACACACACACACACACACACACACACACAGCAGTGAGGGTGGAGGGGGGGAGGGGGGGGGGGGGGGGTGGGGGGGGGGGGGGTTGTAGGTCCGTGTCTAATTGCTGGAGCATGAAATGGAACCACAATCGCTGCTTTTGTTCGACGGTTAGTCTCGACACAAAAACACAAACAGGCTTTTTCATGACGGATTCATCACAAGAGTCAGAGAGCGGCAAATACTGTGAATCATGACCAGGGCCTGAGGAGCATGAGGATGATGATGGTGATGATGAAGAGGAGGAAAGAGCTGGAACACACACACACACACACACACGCACACGCGCACACACACACACACACACATACAGCTGATAAAAATGGAAGGCACTCATCTTCATCCCCTGAAAGGCTTCACACTTCATGTGTGTGATACGAGCGCTAACCCTCGCCAGCGGTTCCCGAGTGGGAGTGGGTGAGGTCGAGTTTCACCCGGGATGATAAAGTTTCAAGGCAGGAAGTTGCATAAGTCGCATTTGAGTCGTCAGAATAGTTAAAAATATAATATAGATCAATTTCCTCTCCATTTTAAAATCAGGTCTGGTCACGTCAAAGAGGCTGACATGGGTTGGTTGTCACGGCAACAGCAGTAATAACTCACAGAGCACGAATATTGATATTTAGCCCATGTAGGAAATTGGAAATGTGACATTCCTGAGGTGAAAATAATAAAAATGAAATTGTTGATTATTGTTGAACTATTTATTCCAACTTTTCAGTGATGCTGACTTTGCTCATTTTCTTTGCCTGGGGTGGCGGCAGAAAACTGCATGTTTTGGAATTTGAATTATTTATTTTAATGTTCGAGATTTTTGTCTCATTTTATTTTTAGACATAATTTTTTTTTTAATCATAAAACATTGAACTGGATTTTCTAATGTGGATGTAAACATATGCTGAAGGAGACGTTTAATGTTGAGGAATGAAGTCTTAAATCTGGCCTCCTGACACATACACACATTTTCTCTCTCTCACACACACACACACAAAACACACACACACCCACACAAACACACAGGAAGTGGATGGTGGTTTGGGTGGGACAAACAGAGCTGGTCCCTTTGTGTCTTGGCTCGGTGAGCGAGAGCATGAGCAGGAAGCATTCTTCCCAAAAAACAGCTTGACCACAGACTGGTTGAACTGGTCGCTACGGCGACGTCTCATGTTCCACATCCCAAACCAGAACACCGGCAAATATGTGAAACACAAAACTCTGCTGCTGCTGCTGCTGCTGCTGCTGCTGCTGCACTCTGACCTTGGACGACCTCGCCGAGTCTGACACAACAACACACAACAAAACAAACAGCCCGAATATTGAGACACCGCTGGCTCGCGCACGCACTCACCTCGTTGCCATGGTTTTGCAGGAATTCCACTTCCTGTTGGGAGAAGGTTGTCATGGAGATGGACTTGACTCTGTGGGGAGGGTTGAGGCCTCTCCTGGGACACGGGGGAGAGAGAGGGAGAGAGAGGGAGAGAGAGAAGGGGGGGTTTAAAGCGACTCGAGGTGCAGTGATTCCTGCCTCTGTGTGAGACATGGGGGGGGCGGAGCCTGTGGAACTTCTCCACAGGTGGGAGGTGCAATTCACGGGCAGGTACGAAAGTGCAACAGACACACACACACACACACATCCAGATACACGTTTTCATCACAACCCTGCGTGTGTGTGTGTGTGTGTGTTCTCCATGCTAACACAAAGTGGGACGCTGCTGTTGAAGTGGGCAGGACTACACTATAATAATCATCACAGTGCACTTTCAGTGTGTGTGTGTGTGTGTGTGTGTGTGTGTGTGTGTGTGTGTGTGTGTGTGAAAGTGGAGCACTGCTGTAAGGTGTGCAGGATTGCGCAATACCCATAATAACAGTGCCAAGGCCTTCATGATGGGGAAGTGGTGGTGGTGGTGGGACAGTGGGCTTTGTCTGTCTGTGTATGTGTGTGTGTGTGTGGGGGGGGGGGGGGGGGGGGGGGGCGTCGGTGCAGTGATAATAATAATGATACAAATATTACGAATAATACAGAGACCGTCTTGTTGTTGATGGGACTATGCGCGCGCACACACACACGCCACTCACTCACACGCACGTGCACGCCCACAATGGATGGAGAGCCTGGGGAGAGAGAGAGAGACAGAGAGAGAGAGAGAGATGGATAGACAGAGACAGAGAGACAGGGAGAGAGATGGAGGGAGAGAGAGCGATGGAGGGAGAGAGAGCGATGGATAGGGAGAGAGACACAGCGAGAGAGAGAGAGAGGCAGAGAGAGAGATAGAGGCTGTGTCAAAGCTGCACCACGACGAAATGAAACGTAAGTGAGCGCACGAAAATGACCGAGAGAGAGAGAGAGAGAGACTGCGTAAATGAACGTGCGCACACCACATCCCCCTGCTGCTGTTGCACCAACACTCCCTCCTCCCTGTTTACGTAGAAAACATAATGCGCTCAGTGTGTGTGTGTGTGTGTGTGTGCGCGCGCGCGCGTGTGTATGTAATTTCAAGGCCTGCGACTTTTCTTACTATCACCCCCCCACACACACACACACCCACTCCCCCACTCCACCTCCTCCTCGCCTCCATCCACCGCTGCGGGAGAAATAATGTGCGTGGACGGTGGACGAGGGGCGGGTACTCACAACATTCCGGAGCACGACGTGCACACGAAGCTTCCCACCGTGATGTCGGTGTAAGTCACCCCGGGCTGGCCGCACTCGAAGCAGTGCTTGTTGACTCCGGACTGCGCCAGCTCCCGGACCTTGCGGGCGCAGATCTCCTGGTTGTCCCGGTGCTTTCGGTTCGACATGGTGCCGCTGTGAGAGTCCGGTGCGCGGGGGGGTGGGGTGGGGGTGGGGGTGGGGGGGGGGGGGGGCCAGCAATCCTGGCCGCCGCCGCTTCACCGCCGCCTCCTCCACCGCCGCCGCCGCCGCCGCTTCCGCCTCGTGCCGCTGCCGCTGCCGCGTCCGCCTCACGGCCGCATTCTGGACGAGCTGTCGGTGCGGCTTCACCCACACTGCGTGGATTTCACTCTGAGGGAGACGTCAAGTCCCGCAGCTGCAGGCGACACGCTAACCCGGAAGTGGTGCGGAGCTGCCCTTCGAAATAAAAGCACATAACAGGTGGAAACGTTGCAATGAAGTCGTAGTTGTGATATTATCAATCGTTTCGCGAACAATAAAGTGAAAGATCTTATGAGAAATGAATTCAATCCTAACATCCAACTTATATGATTTTATTTTTTTTACATTTCAAATCTCTGAGCGTAAAGTCAGCAAATACAATCATAAATCGTTAATGTCCATTTTCTCAGACACTTTATAACATACGTTTTTGCAGTAAACTGTTGAAGTGACAGAATCAAAGATGCAAACCTGTCTACATCTTCAAACCATCCCAAAAATTGTCTAAGTGCCACCTCGGGCTTTTATTTTGGGTAGAATCCACCGGAAGTGCAACCTGACTTCCGCTGACTTGACGCTGGGACTGAGGGAGCGGATCTCCTGTCAGTGCACAAACGAGAACCTGTCGAGCTGCACAACTTTGACATGTTCTGAAACACCGTGTGGTTTCCTGTCACAACAACCTGTGCTGTGCGCGTGCGCTCTGAACTTACGCCTTTTACGCAACACCCCCTCTCCCCGACTTATTTTTGGCGCAGAGGTGCGCTCTTAACGGCCAGACTCTGTCCACTGAGGACCCGGATTTTGGCATAGGGGACTCAGGACATATGGTTTTAAATTCTTATTTTTTCATTTACATTTTTAGAAAGACATTGAAAATGAAACTTTTTTTTTCATCATATTGTCCTGAAATGTTTATTGTGATGAAGCAACTTAGCAACAGCAGAGGCGCAGCTACGCCCTTTTCCATGACAGTGTCTGACAATCTGTCAGTTTGGCACCGGGACAGAATGAGAGTGTGAACGCACCACGTCACATCATCAAAGAGAGAGATAGAGGGGGGAAGGGACAGAGAGACACACAGAGAGAGAGAGAGAGAGAGAGAGAGAGAGAGAGAGAGAGAGAGAGAGAGAGAGAGAGAGAGAGAGAGAGAGAGAGAGAGAGAGAATGGCCCGAGGAGGAAAACAAGGGTCATCCACAACATCACATGAACTGATGCGAAGAGATGTCATGAAATTAAAGTCAGACACAGACTGTAGTGACAGTGTCTGACCACTGGGGGGCACTACATGAACTGATTGAGTAGACAAGAGACAGACCATAGATAGATAGATAGATAGGTGTGTGTGTGTGTGTGTGTGTGTGTGTGTGTGTGTGTGTGTGTGTGTGTGTGTGTGTGTGTGTGTGTGTGTGTGTGTGTGTGTGTGTGTATCCAGGCCTGAGCTGCAGTAATTTACACGTCTCAGCCTTTAACGTGTCTGGTTTCTCAACCACAGGCTTCACAGCGTCTGACGACACCAGTTTGTGGTGATGATGACAAAGTTGCAGTTGCTTATTTAAAGTTGCCCAACCAACTGAAACGGTGGGTTTTAGTGTGTTCGAGTGAGGTACGGAGGCCTCACGTGGCCAAAATGAACAAAAACAGTGAAGCAGAAAAGGAAATAGTATGAAACCATCACAGGCAGACTTGATGTAATTTCTCCTTATCTTATCTTAACCGGGACTAGGGGAGGAACACAGTATGACATCACTTCAGTGGTTGCCATGGTGACGCACCTCTAAACAAATACTCGTTTGACATGATTCAAACCTGTTCGAAGACAGCACTTTCATTTCATAAGTTATACTCATACAGTCTTTTATAGAGTTTTATAGTGGTGGTGACAGTGAGCACTGCAGCCAGTTGTCACTAAAACATGAGACCTACTATATTGATTTTCTGCACAACGTAACTTTAACCTTGTGTATATTTTCTTATCAAATCAAATCATACAGTGAGCTTTTAATTGTTTTTTTGTTTTTGTTTTTTTTTACTTTTGTTTTAAACATTATTTTATTTTATCTTATTTTGTCTCATTTAGTTTTGTTTGTTGCTGTTGTTTATCTTATCTTTTTAATATTATGAAATCATGTTTCCCCCTGCTCTTACACACCTCTCTTCTTGACATGCCTGGGCTTCCATACTGAGCTCGATTGAAGCCATGCAGGCTTTAAGTGCCTCCACTGTTCAACAATAACAAAAAAGCTCGTCAGACTAGAATACACACCCTGTGTCTGAGCCTCTCTCTCTCTCTCTCTCTCACACACACACACACACATACACACACACACACACACGCACACGCACGCACACACACAACCACAACACAACCCAAAACTCAAGTACTGTGTAATGTTTTCCCCAAAGTGAGGATATCAAATGTCCGAGCTCTATGACAGGTCCTTGAACTCATCATCTGGACCCGCTTAGAGTTATTAAAGGTCTGTATTTAAAGTGTAACCGGTCATTTTGTGTAGTTTCCTACTTCAAAACCACAGTTTGCGTCTGAGGAGAGAAGAAACCCGGACGCTGAGGGGGGCGGGGCGTGTGTGCGTAAGAGAGAGAGAGAGAGAGAGAGAGAGAGAGAGAGAGAGAGAGAGAGAGAGAGAGAGAGAGAGAGAGAGAGAGAGAGAGAGGGGGGAGAGGGAGAGAGGGGGAGAGAGAGAGGAGAGAGAGAGAGAGAGAGAGAGAGAGAGAGAGAGAGAGAGAGAGAGAGAGAGAAAGAGAGAGAGAGAGAGGGGGTAGAGGGAGTGAGGTGGAGTGAGACGTCAGTTTGCCTCCGTGGGAACGAGTCCACATCCAGTCCTCGGGCTCTCATGTGATTTAATTTTGGGACCTCTCAACAACAAGGATATTTTTTTTTCTTAAATCCTTCTTTCTTTCTTTTTTATTTTTTGTTGGATAAAATGGATTCCACGCAGCTCATCCACCCACTCTGACATCTGAGGAGAACAAAGTCATTCCACGCAGAAACCTGAGTGGGTCTGAAGACTGAGAGTCGTGTGCATCACACACACACACACACACACACACACAGCATCATGACGGTCAAACTGGACTTCGAGGAGTGTCTCAAAGACTCCCCACGCTTCAGGTAAGAGTCTCACCTGTGGGGATGGAGCGCGTGGAAACTCCGAAGGAGTGACTCACTTGAGTGGGGGAGCTTGGATTCAGAGTGAAAGTTCGGTTCGTTTCCCTGAAGGAGCTTAGTGAAATGTGTGACGTCACGGAGCCAAGAGTTGACACTGTTAGTGAGATACACGGGAACTTCAGTGGAAGTAGATGCAGAGAGACGAGAGGGATTTTAAATCATCTATGTGATAGTAACATGGCAACAACTACAACAACTATTGTATTATTATTATTATTAGTAGTAGTAGTAGTAGTTGTTGTTGTTGTATTGTCAAAAATAGTAACAGCAACAATCCTAAATAATAATGTGTTGTCATTGTTAGCTTTAGTAATAACCATGTCCTGATGATTAGAAATAACAAGGTGATATTAGTGGAATCCATAGCATTTGTTGTTGTTGTTGTGTTGATTTTAATGACCTTTGACCCCTAAATATGAATCAATTAATTAAGCACTATTATTGTTATAGTTATTATTATTATTATTGGTGGTGGTGGTAGTTGTAGTATTAGTATTAATAGTGTAGAGAGCAGTCGTAGTGGCAATAATATTTATTATGCTACATTTCCTTTTCACCCTGAATTTGATTAGTAAAGTCTTACTTAGATTTTAAAAAATGCATCATGTTATCAAGTTAGATAAAGTTAGAATATAAACATACACACACACACACACGTATAAGAATCTCCATGTGTTAGTGTGAATGAACATTATAAAGAACTGGTTGTATGAGGTGAACATGGGTTTGTAATCGTCCTGTCAGGCTGTGTCATGTCAGTTACTAAAAGGAGGGACACACACACACACACACACACACACACACACACACACACACACACACACACACACACACACATAAAGGCCTGCAGGGCTGACACCACTGATCTCAGGTCTGATTAAAGTCTGGAAAGTCAGGATGTATAATGAGTCAAATGTGAGTCGTTGGATGTAAAGTGAAGAAAAGATGGATTCCCTCTCTCAAGAATCAAACGTCAGACGTGTCAACGGAACCGACGGATCAGTGACAGATCTGTCACTGATCCGTCGCCGATCCGTCGTCCACATCTTGATGTTTGTGTCAACACTGAATCGACATGTGGTGAAACCAAAGGGGAAGTGTCCCGGCGCTGGCTCAGTCAGCGGCGGTGCAGAGGGAGTCTGGGTGTGCCCTGATCCTTAGCTGGCGTCCTGCCCGAGGGCTGCTGTCGCCTCCTCCTCCAGCTGATCTGGCATTTTTCAGACCTGAGTCTCCGGCAGGGCCTCGCTAGCCCGCCCCCCCCTCCCCCCGTCCGTCCGTCCCTGCCTCAGCTCATGTTATGAAACGTCACACAGTGGCTGGAAAGTTTGAGCCACAGGGCCAAGATCCCGTGTGAGGTCGAGACGGAGAGAGAGAGAGAGAGAGAGAGAAGGAGAGGGAGGGAGGGAAAGAGAGACAAAAGTGCCCTCAAATGTGCTGCTTCCTGTTGCTAGGCGACAGCACGAGGTGGGAGGGCAACAGGAAGTGAGGCGAGATGTGCAGAGGTGATCAACAGGAGAGACAGGAAGTGTGTGGGGACGAACCACGGGGCCGGAAACTCAGACTGGGTCGCTCTCGGTTTGTGTTCCGACCAGAGAGCGTCAGACAGGAAAAGTAAAAGAAGTGTCACTTCAACAAAGGAGAGGAGTCTTCTCCTCCGGTGGCCTCCCTCCTGCCTCCCCTCGCTCGCTCGCCCCTCCCCTCTCTCTCTCTCTCTCTCTCTCTCTCTCTTCCTTCCTGACTCGTCCTGTGGTTGGGGCTTTGATTCCGGCGTCCTCACACGAACAAACACAGAAACACAAACACTAACTGACTGTCTGTCCCTGCCCTCCTCCTCTCCCCTCTGTACCCCCCCCTCCTCCTCCCACCTCCCCCCTGTACTGTTGGTGGAAGGCAGCGGAAACCACAAAGTGACTGTCTCACTGAAAACTGTCATGCTCCTCTAAAGACGAGTGTGCGAGTGTGTGTGCGTGTGTGTGTGTGTGTGTGTGTGTGTGTGATTCAGATGAAGCCGCCTCTTGTCCTCAAAAAGAATACGTCGACCCCGAGAGCCAAGAACTCACAACACTGCTACATACTCAGGACGAAACAACCGTCGACCCACAACAAAGCTAAAAACTCACAATAACACAATAATATCATGTACTCAGACTAAAGACAACAACACAACCAACTACTGTCAACACAACTGAACACACACAACAACACCACTAACTCATCATAATACTATGGGAATACTCACAACACAAGCAAACACTCACTCACATCACAACAGACTCACAACATGATCAGATGCTCACAAGTTAAATCAATCAAACCCTCAGACAACTGGAGCGACATCAAATACTGAGACTAACACAATCAAATACTCACAGTTTCAAAATAAAACACTCACAATCAATCAACTTAAAGCTAATCAGACATCAAATACTTAGAATCACACAATCAAATACTCAATTTCAAAATAAAATACTCACAATCAATCAACTTAAAACTAATCAAACATCAAAGACTTAGACTAACACAATCAAATATTCAATTTCAAAATAAAGCACTCACAGTCAATCAATTTAAAACCAATCAACCATCAATCAACAACACAACCAAATATCCCCAACACAACAAAATACACGCAACGTCATAGGAAGTGAATTGCCACGTACATGTGATCAGTGCGGTCAGAGTGATGTGAGCCCTCGGGGCCACCGTCCATGGATGCGTGTGATTCAAAACACAGTGGATGTTTGTGTGTAAACAGCCTGAGGAGAAGCTGCTGAACGTGACCACTCACACCCTCACTGCACTCAAGGGACTGGGAAGAGCCTCCACCATGGAATCTGTGGTGTCACTGAGGCATTCATTCATTCATTCATTCATTCATTCACCCACTCACTCACTCACTCGTGAGGAGAGAGCTGAGGAGAACATGAGACTCACTGCTGAGGGAGAAGGATGTGGTGTGGGTTGTTTTTTTGTAGTGATTCATTCAAGGTAAAAAAAAAAAAGATAAATGTATTAGCTTGAATTTATTGGGTAATTTAAAGGGACAGTGCGCGTAATTAATGACTTCTTAAATGAGAGAAAGTATTGTTTTATCATTATTGTTATCATTTAAATCATTAAATTGTTTATTCACGTAAATATATATATTATTTATCGTAATATTTTTAATAGCATTCATCTTTTTTTTAAGTATTAAACAGGGGTTCAAGTGTAACAATGATCCCTCGTGACCTTTGACCCCTACATTCTGTTTACTTGTTTGTTTCAGGGCCGACATTGAAGTCGTCCAGAACGATGTGAGTGAACTTGAGACACGGCTCGACAAGGTGAGACACACACACACACACACACACACACACACACACACACACACACACACACACACACACACACACACACACACACACACACTTTCCCTATACAATCACACAGTGAAGTGAAAGGGGGGGGTGCGGCGGTGGCTGAGGTGCACTTCACCTGGACTGGAACAGGAAGTAGCGGCAGGTGCTACTTCCTCTTTGCATTGTTCCAACGCACAGAACTACAGCTTGTTCTGCTTTGATGGTGATCCACATGACACGTGTGTGTGTGTATGTGTGTGTGTTTGTTTGAGAGGTCACATGACATGCTGTGTATATATATGTATTACAGCAGAACATTATGTATCAACAGACGTAAACAAAGGGTTGAATCCCACACCCTGGACCTTTAAAAGAGCCGTCAACTTAAAGGGGAAATTTGTCACTGAGCCACTTTTCCCTGCGCTGTGTCACACAGGTTGTCGCCATTGAGACAAACAAGTCAAACCAGGTTTAAATCCCTTCAGGCAGCTCTTGAGCAAGCACACTGACTCTACCGGCTCCCATGACCTTTGACCCCAGTGTCAAACCCACAAGTCAACACACAGCAGCCGTTCTGCATCATAACAAACCCCGGACCGGTCCGTGCCCCCTCGGACACGACTCGGCGACTCCACCCCCCCCCCCCCCGCCCCCCGCCCCCCAAAATAACTCCGCATTATCTTTATGGACTGGCGCGGACTGTGACCACCAGAGGGGCAGTGTTTCTCCGGATGACTGTGTGTTGTTGTTGTTGTTGTTGTTGTTCCACAGCTGGTGAAGCAGTGTCAGGCCATGCTGGAGGCCGGCCGAGTTTACTGTCAGACCAGCAAGAGCTTCGTCGGCGGCCTGAAGGAGCTGGGACACCACTGCTCCGGGGACCAGATGATGGAGGTGAGCGCCACCTTGTGGCCCAGGTCAGGGATTGCCAATCCGGCGTGGACGGTGAAACCGAAAAACAAAAAAAACAAAAAAAACACGCGAGCTCCGTAGCTCGTGTCAGCGCCTAGCAACGTGCTGTGCGTCTCCCCACCACCGGGGGGCGATCGAAGCAATTTGGCTTCACTTTTGCAGGACCGTCTTCATACACAGTGTGGTGATTGTAACTCAAAGGTCAGAGTGGGTTGTCCACTCAGCCGATAGTAAAACCGTTCGATTCCCGACGCTCTCATTCGGCACTGAACTAGTAAATGTCCCTGATTCATAAGTGACGGAGAAAGTGCTGCACGCGTGCGTTAAGTGAATGGGTGAATGCTAAAAGTGCAGCGTAGTGGTGAAGAGAGGTAAACAGTGTGTATTTTAATGTACGACTATTTTTTCCGAGTTTTTCTCGACCTTTCAACATCTTTATTGCGCAACCCGTCAAAATCTGAATAATCAAACTTTCATTTCACTTCCTCTTTCCAAAAGTCTAATCTGTGAATCTCTGTCCTGCAGGAGTGTTTGGACACATTCTCCAAAAAGCTGTCCGTTATCTTGGAGGCACAAGGGGTGAGTGTGTGTGTGTGTGTGTGTGTGTGTGTCTTTGACTTTTCTGTCTCTACACTCAAAGTTTCCATTCCTGCAGAGACGCTTATCAGCAGCACTATGTGGTCAAGCAAGGTTACAGCCAACATTACATCTGACATTTACCAGTCGTCTGTGTGTGTGTGTGTGTGTGTGTGTGTGTGTGTGTGTGTGTGTGCTCATGTGTCTCCCTCCAACTGTCAGGAAGTGATCGAGACCACACAGAAGTCTGTCAAGTCGAAGCTACAGAACTTTGTGAAAGAGTGAGTGAGATGTTTACATCATGCAATCCTCTCCCACTAACACACCCCCCCCCCCCCCCCCCCCCCCCCCCCCCCCCCCCCCCCCCCCCCCCCCCCCCCACATCCCACCCTCTCCCACCAACACCCGCCCCCCCCCCCCCCACACACACACACACACACACACACTCTCCCATGTCCCCTGTCTGTCTGCCCAACATAACCCCGCTGCACCATCTTCACTCTCTGGCTGTTCTCATTAGTGAGACAGATCGAGAAGATCCCAGTGTGGGAGACAGAGGAAGTGTGATAGTGTGTGACAGGGGTCGTTGCACACTTTGTGCACACGTCACTCCGCAGCATCACATTGACTAAAGTAAACAAAAACAAAAATACTATAATACTTAAAAAAAAAACACTAGGCCCTATTTACTTAAACATCCGATGGAAAACTATCTATTCACTCCCTCTTGAACTGCTGAAATCATCGTGTATTCGTGGTGTGGCACCACGGTAAGAAGGCCCCGCCCACACATACGGTCGACCAATCGTGAGTTAGCCTCAGCTGTCAATCATGGCACCAGTCAAGCTAGCATTCAAAAAAATGTACCCCAAAATACATCCTGGCGGAAGAATATTTTACAAGTTCCTTTTCTTTAAATTTTGGTTCATGTCTCATCTGCTAACATGGAGGAGAGGTCATACTGCAGTCAGCCACCAGGGGGCGAATGAGACAATTTGGCTTCACTACTTGGGATGGTGTCTACTGTTAATTAATTAATTTTCCAACAATCTGAACAGTTTTACTTAATAATTGATAATTTATGGTTAATAATGATTTAAGGGTTTTTGTGTTGGATTAAGTGGCCTCTAGTGGTGAAGATAGATATTGCAGCCAAAATAAAGTACACCTAAATCGTGCAGAGAATAAATGTTTGTCCTACCCGCTCTGCAGAGATGTGCGTCGCTTCAAAGACGTGCGCAAGGAGTTCGAGCGCTGCAGCGAGAGCCTGGAGGGGGCGCTGGCGAGGAACGCTCAGGCGCCGCGAGGGAAGCAGCACGAGGTGGAGGAGGCGAGTAACGCTCTGCTCAGCACACGCAAGACCTTCCGCTCCGAGGCGCTGGACTACGTCCTGGAGGTGAGACGGGATAATACATTAAAAAAAAAATTATTTAAAAATAAATACAGTTATTTTACTAGTATTTAATCATTTATTACTATTTGAATGGAATGGAATTAAAAAGTCAATGACATGAAATAATGATAATAAGGGTGATAATAATAATACAGGGTAATAATAATAATAATAATAATAATAATAATAATAATAATAATAATAATGATAATACAGAGGGACACGACCACAGAGATGCAGGGGGACGCGACCACAGAGCTGGAGATGAGCCGCCAGGCTAACGTATCATCATCATCATCAAATGTATATTTAAATTATTCCAAAAGGAGATCCTGAGGATTACGAAGGGAGTAAAAATGAACACGCACGTGTACGTGCAAAAAAAGTACAGATATGCAAATGTGTATAGAAAGTAACCTGGATGTAAATCAGCCTCTAAAGGTTCAAAGCTCTTGTGAAACTCATCAAAGCCTTTAAACTAAAGCTCCTGGAGCTGAGGTGATTCTAGAAGCAGAGGAAGAAAACACCGAAGTCTGCTCACAGTGATGATGATGATGATGATGATGATGATGATAATGATACGTTAGCCTGGCGGCTCGTCTCCAGCTCTGTGGTCGCGTCCCTCTGCAGCTCTGTGGTCGCGTCCCAGCTCTGAAGGTCTGCTGATGGAAACATGGCGTCTCCTCTAACTTCACTCTCCTCTGGTTCCAGATCAACGTCATCGAGGCCAAGAAGAAGACGGACATTCTCATGGCAGTGAGTTCACTCTGACCCACGTTACCGCACTCTCTCACTGCTGGTGTTCACACTGAGACTTGAATGGTCATGTGACATATAAATATATAAATATATAAATATATAAATATATAAATATATAAATATATAAATATATAAATATATAAATGTATAAATGTATAAATGTATAAATATATAAATATATGTATATATGTCTTTGTTGTCAGATATTGTCACTGATGGAGGCTCAGGCCCAGTTCTTCCAGCAAGGTCACCAGTCTCTGTCAGAACTGGACCAGTATCGACAGAAACTAAATGATGAGGTTTGTTGTGTGTGTGTGTGTGTGTGTGTGTGTGTGTGTGTGTGAACGACATCTATCTCAATGGGACCTTCCTCATGTCAAAATAAAAGATATAGATTGCTATAAGAAAATGATACGACTGCTGCTACTCACCTTATTATTTATCCTTATTATTCAAATCAATGAAGAACTGAACATGATTTCCTCAAAGTTTTACACACTGGACCTTTAATGATCGGATGTAACATGTTTTGTGCCAGCTGCCTCACGTGGTTGTTTTTAAGGGGCGTGGCCATAAGCTGACGTCACACTTTTTTATCATGACAGGAAAAAGTCAGCAACAACAGGAAATACTTCACGTGTTTGTGTGTGTGTGTGTGTGTGTGTGTGTGTGTGTGTGTGTGTGTGTGTGTGTGTGTGTGTGTGTGTTTTGTCTATGGGGGGTGCTGTCAATTTTAAACGTCATTTTTTTGCTTTGAGTTGCGTTTGATCCAAAATGAAAAGATTTTGAAACAGGAAGTTGACGTGGCTGATTCAAACCACACAGAGAAGCACTTCCTGTTTCTACAGAAAATGACAGAAATCGCAATAAGCACATGAGACCAGAGCAATGGATGATGATGAGGAATGGTAGATTGTTGCCCTAGTTTTTCAGAGGAAGTAAAAAACCTCCCAGTTCCTGTTGCCCTGCAACCGGCAGCCTCTGACCTCTGGGTCTCCTTCCATTTCTGACCGTTATCAAACAGGAAGTGAACGAGAAGGGAACGTTTCTACTCGACAGTGACTCAGCAGAAACAATGCCATCAGTCAAACTCATTATACTTTCAGAGGTCAAACAGCCATGGAATCAAAACGTTCATTTATCATGGCGCAACACTTTAAAGGTGCAGTGTGTAAGATTGAGGTGATATTGCATCAAATCATGTCGTTTCCTCCTCCAGTGTTGAATCGTTTGAATGGGTTTTGAAAGTTAGCCCTTTGTTAGCATGTCCTCTTTCTGGAGGCGGCCATGTTTTTACCACCACGTTTCTACAGTAGCCCTGTATGGACAAATTAAACACCTTTCAAATTCCACTCATAACCTAAGGCGACCATGTGTTCATCTGAATGGGAAGATAAGGTGAGGGGGTATTCAGCTGCTCCCTGACCTCTAGATGTCGCAAAACCCTACACACTGCACCTTTAAGTCTCATACCGTCATTTGATTGGTGGCTTTACTCGTGAGAGAGGTGACACAGTCAGATATGAACACATTTCACAGAGTAAATGCGTTTAAACATGTCTCTCCTGTGTGTGTGTGTGTGTGTGTGTGTGTGTGTGTGTGTGTGTGCGTTTTGAGCAGCACACTCAGTTTGTCTTGAACGCAGCACGAGAGAAGAGGGACATGGAGCAGAGACACGCCGCCATCAAGCAAAAGGTAAACCAGACCTTTTGGAACGGTCAGAGACAGTAACAGTGGCCCGCGTCCGTCGCGCGATGCCAATAAAGTTGGGCCGAATAACTGATGGATGACCTCACCTCTGTCCGCCTCACTGCAGGACGTCGCCTACGACGACTCCATCATGGATTTCAACGCCGACGCAGCCAATGGGATCGCCATGGAGGGTTACCTCTACAAGAGGGCCAGCAACGCCTTCAAGACCTGGAGCAGGTGAAAGTCGACACATGAAGCGCGTGAGCATTTTAAAGGGGCAGTGTGACACGTTCTCTCCTCCGTCTGCAGACGCTGGTTTTCTATTCAGAAGAATCAGCTGGTTTATCAGAAGAAGTTTAAGGTGGGGTTTTAAAAAAATGCACACACACACACACACACACACACACATGGTCTGACCTGTGTGTCTGTGTGTGTGTGTGTGTGTCAGGACCAGCCCACAGTGGTGGTGGAGGATCTGCGTCTGTGCACGGTGAAGCCCAGCGCCGAGAACGAGAGGCGCTTCTGTTTTGAAGTGGTCTCCCCGTCGAAGTGAGTGATGTTCGTGTGTGTGTGTGTGTGTGTGTGTGTGTGTGTGTGTGTGTGTGTGGGAGCGGGTGTGCGAGGGGGTGAGCGCGAGGGCAGGGCGCGG
>JAFBJT010108714.1:8044-21300 GCA_016785325.1 Chascanopsetta lugubris
TGTGTGTGTGTGTGTGTGTGTGTGTGTGTGTGTGTGTGTGTGTGTGTGTGTGTGTGTGTGTGTGTGGTGTGTGTGTGTGTGTGTGTGTGTGTGTGTGTGTGTGTGTGTGTGTGTTGTGTGTGTGTGTGTAACTACTGGCAGTCATTAATAATATCCCTTTGGTCTGAGACGAGTGTATTTGAGTTACCCTCCCAGAACAGCTGGGTATGGATTTCACCAGGGCAGGATTTGAATGAGCTCGGCTTCATGAATGAAACAAGGTGCTTACTTCACATTCGTCAGACTCCGGAATAGAACCAAACCTCTGCCAGGGTCAAACAGCTTCTGATTGTCACTCTGTGGAAACTTTCCACTGTGGGCCGCCTCAGCCCGCACAATGGAGTTCCTTCTTCCAACACAAAGACATCGAGCGATGTATTGATCTGCATGCAAGAGGCAGAGATAGCATTGACATGACATAATGTAAAGTAATTCATCTTTGGACTTGTGGCACAGTGATTGACATCAGGAGGAGGATTCTTATCAGGGTCGAGTGGCTCCAGCTATTCATCGGGATTCACTGCACGGGAGCGTGAGCGCCCGCAGATAAATGGGCTGTTTGATGTCGAACATGCGTTCGCACTGAAGGAAGAGACGGATTTAAAATCAACACACACACACACACACACACATACACACACACACACACACACACACACATAAGCTACCCCTGAAACTTAAAGAAGCAATCACTGATATCTCAACACCAGGGGAGAAAGAGACATCACTCTCCTGCAACTTTTATTCTCTTTACTTTCCGGCGTTTGTGCGTCTGTGTTTGTGCGTCTGTGTTTGTGCGTCGGTGTTTGTGCGTTCCGTGTTTGTGGGCCCGCACCTGTGCTCGCTGGCGTGCATGTGTCTGTGTTTGTGTCCACTCTCCTCCTCTTCCTCTGCCTGGCGGTCCACTCAAATTACACACTCTATTATCTGCGCTCTCCAGCCAGCAAGCTCATTTGGAAATGAGATTTAAAACAAAAATAAATGTACAATTATATGGTGGGAGGGGGAGAAAGGGAGTCATTTTTAAATTGTTTTGTCAGGGGTTGGTCCAAATCATAACGGGGCAATGCTGGGGAGGTGGCATGCACACAAATACTGGCAAGCAGTTAGTCACTGGCTTCCTGCCCCCCCCCCCCCTGCCCCCCCCTGCCCAGCTGAAAGCAGTATTTTCTCCACAGTTTGGTGGCATGCACACAAATACTGGCAAGCAGTTAGTCACTGGCTTCCTGCCCCCCCCCCCCCTGCCCCCCCCTGCCCAGCTGAAAGCAGTATTTTCTCCACAGTTTGAAAATCCTTTTCCCTGGATAATTATCCATTGTAGATGCCCATCCTTAGATAATGACCGCCTCGCCACTGAGCTAGGAAATTAACAGGGACCCTGTGTGCTGCGAGCACAATGGAGGGAGCTGCCCCCCTGTATCAGCACTCAGCTAATTTTAACCACAGAGTGCAATGTAGAAAGCTGTTGTTAATACTCCTCTCTCTCATAAGGAATAACATAATTTCATTTCATGTATGATATCATCTGAAAGGAGGAGAGAATGAAAAATAATGCAGGAGGCCAGGGGGTTCATGAAGTGAATGGCAACAGTGCCCCCTTGTGAAGCTGATCAGCAACTTCTCTGCACGAGGCTGCAGCTTCACTTTTTCTTTTTTTTTCCTTTTAAACGTTAAGAAGCTGAATCGTGAAGTTCAGCCTCAAACTGTCAACACACCTTAGTTACTGACGGCCGTGTGTGCGTGTTGTGTGTGTGTTTGTGTGTGTGTGTGTTGCCTAAAATAATAGATGATTACTGCATGTGCATGAATCACAACCTGGTATTATTTCTGCAGCAGGAGGTGCATTATTACAGCAGGAGCTGTGTTTTAATTAGTGGAGCGAGTATTAACACATCTGTTTGGTGCTGTGCTGAAACTTAATTATACGAGAGTGACGGCCATTGTACAATGGAGGGGCCTGTTTTTCGAGCCGTAACCAGCCATTTAAAGATGGCTATTTCCATGATTGGCCTGAGATGCTTAGCGAGAGCTGGCATAAGGGTCACAAAGTCAGCCCTTGTTAAGCCATTATGGCAATTTTCACGCACCATTACTCCTTAGAAGACTCTATAGAAACCAAATGCAGCCTCGTGCGTCACCTGTATGCACTATAAAACAAAATAGATTTCTCAGGAGGGGGGTGTTTGGCAGAATCTCTTTACCTTTTAACTCCACTGCATTGCAATGTATAAAATCTCTGAAAGTGCACACAGACATGTGTTGCGACGTCTGCAGCCCCGTGCGGGGACATGGGGGCAGACCTCCTGGATCAGGGTGACTCGGCTGGGCAGTGACCCATCTGAGCTGCGTGTGGGTGCAGTCACCCTGCGCGTCGACACCCCTGCACCAAATGTTTTTTTAAAACATCAGCAGCAACAGTTCCCCCCTCCCCTGCTACTTAATAGGATTATCTAGACGGAAAGGTAAAACGAGGGTGAAGCAGCAGCAGCAGCAGCAGCAGCAGCAGCAGCAGCTGCTGGCGCAGCTCCTCACAAAGACTCAGAGAGCGCTGCCATTAGCAGCCCATCATCGGCACCGGGGGTCAAGATGTGTATTGAAGATACAGTATAGATCTGTTGGTACGCGCTTCTATCAAACAGCACTTAACTCCCCTGTGGGCTTTAAGGAGAATGCCGGGGGCCCCTGGCGTGGGCCCCGACACCGTTAGCAGGGAGAATATGTTGATGAAGTCAAGACTCATCAAACTGTGGCTTAGTGGAGTTGAGCGAGGTACATGAAATCAATACTAATAACCCCTCTGTGCAGGCGCCAGGGTTTTAGCGACAACCTCATTGTGTGGGTGCGCGACATGAAGTGCCAAGCGTGTGCCGCTCGTCAGGTGCGTGCGCGCGTGGGAACGGACAAGACAACTCCATTGTCCTCATCTCACCTGACAGGCTGTTACCGTGCACACTGACCGCCCGGTGCCAAGCTTATTTATATGCTGCTGGTGAGGGAGATTTTGGGGAAGAGCAAATTGCCTTTGCACACAGAGAGAGAGGGTGGGGGGCGGGGGTGGGGGGCGGGGGCTTAGAGAGACAGCCATCACTGCTTTGAAGTGTGAGCATCAGTATGTGCATGTGCATAACCCTCACTCCATCTCCGGCAACTGCCAGGACAACTTGTTCACGTTTACGCCGTGAGGGGAAAAAAAAAAACAACATGTTATTTATCGATGACAAGTTTATGCTGCCGCTTGTCAGAAAACCCGGCGCCGGAGATTTATCATGTGCAGCCGGGGAAGCCATGTTTTGCAGGTCAACAGGCAGGTGAGCGTCCCTCTCCGTGCTTCGCGGCAAACTCTCGGCGGAGTTGCGCCGTGCACAAGGGGGCAGGAGGTGCGGGCGGGGCTCAGGTTGTAGCAGCATCGGCGGCGTCAAGACCAGATCCCCAGGGTGCCCCGGCTCCCTGACTCGGCGACTCGCGGCCCTTGTTGCAGCAGCAGAGGATGAAGCGGCCATACATCATAGGGCCAACTGTGTCCTCCGAGGCGGTGACAGACAAAGCCAACAGAATCAATAACAGCCCGAGCTCCGGCCCCACTTCTACTTCTGGCCTCTTTATCTTCTCTTTCTCGCTCAAATTCCATCTCTCCTCCTCTCCCTGAACCCTCCCGACTCGCGTTTCTCGTCCACTTCTCGCCGCACCTCCGTCTGAGGGAGATTTTGGGGAAGAGCAAATTGCCTTTGCACACAGAGAGAGAGGGTGGGGGGCGGGGGTGGGGGGCGGGGGCTTAGAGAGACAGCCATCACTGCTTTGAAGTGTGAGCATCAGTGTGTGCATGTGCATAACCCTCACTCCATCTCCGGCAAATGCCAGGACAACTTGTTCACGTTTACGCCGTGAGGGGAAAAAAAAAACATGTTATTTATCGATGACAAGTTTATGCTGCCGCTTGTCAGAAAACCCGGTGCCGGAGATTTATCATGTGCAGCCGGGGAAGCCATGTTTTGCAGGTCAACAGGCAGGTGAGCGTCCCTCTCCGTGCTTCGCGGCAAACTCTCGGCGGAGTTGCGCCGTGCACAAGGGGGCAGGAGGTGCGGGCGGGGCTCAGGTTGTAGCAGCATCGGCGGCGTCAAGACCAGATCCCCAGGGTGCCCCGGCTCTCTGACTCGGCGACTCGCGGCCCTTGTTGCAGCAGCAGAGGATGAAGCGGCCATACATCATAGGGCCGACTGTGTCCTCCGAGGCGGTGACAGACAAAGCCAACAGAATCAATAACAGCCCGAGCTCCGGCCCCACTTCTACTTCTGGCCTCTTTATCTTCTCTTTCTCGCTCAAATTCCATCTCTCCTCCTCTCCCTGAACCCTCCCGACTCGCGTTTCTCGTCCACTTCTCGCCGCACCTCCGTCTTTTTCCAGGGTGACATCATTTATCTGTGTCGGACCACAACTTCTGTCAATATTCTCTCAATCTGGCCTTCTGCTCAGCCCCCAGGTGAACATGTTGATTCACATTGGAGCCGTCAGCCTTGACAAGAGACGGGCAGGAGACAAGAATAGACAGTAGTGCTTCAGAAAGACAGAAATAGAGCAAGGTCTGTGGATTACTGAAGGCCATTCTGCTTGTTAGTGCGGCGCCACCTACATCAGACAAATGCAAACTTCAATATTTTTTTTTCTACGAGGGGACTGAGTGATTCACGGAGGGGTGAGCGGTCCCTGTACAGACAGTTTAAATGATTGAGGGCCTTGTGAAGTGCTCACAAACTATTTCAGACAGCGGTGGAAAAGCTATTAGAGAGATAGAGGAAGCACTGGGGAGTAGTTTGTGGTAATTAAACCGTAGCGTCAATGTCACTGCTACCTGTTTATGACCCAAAAGAGTCGCATTCTCCTGTGGCGAACATGTTTGGCTTTCATTTATTACTGTGAATTACCATTTTGAAGCCCCGCCCCAACAAAGGAGTCGGACTTTATTTTGGGAAACGGTATTTTAATCTCCCCCGGAAATATTTCCCCCCATAAAAATGATTCCGGGGAGATAATAGTCCCGTTAAAGCTCCAAAGCAAAGATAAAGCGTCCAAATTTAAAATCCTATAAATATATTCCGGGGTAATTTTGTCAATTTATAGCCTGGTGGGGTTTTTTTTTTTTAAAGCCACCAACCTATTCAGACCTGCAAATTAAACCTGAGAACATGTGCATAAGCGACTGCTTTGCTCTAGTTCCAATAATCATTTGAAAGAGTGTTTATTCTCTTTTGATCTCCTTTTGGTGGTGTATGAAAAAGCCTGAATTTAAAAATGACTGTTTTTTTCTACATGTTGCAAAACAGGACATTTAATTTAATACTCGTCAACAGAGAAGTTGTGAGACATTTTGACCTGAAGAAATGTTTTTCAGTCATCATAGCTTTTTGCCATTTCAAATGATAATAGTGAGAATCCTGCAGCCATTGCTCATCTTCATGTTTGCTCCACGTGTGTTTTACTATTGAGACCTGACACAGTCTATTTAATCTCCAGTGTAATATGGATTCATGTTCAGCTGCCTACAACCACCAGTTTGCCAAAAAGGCATATGTGCAAACACGGAGCAGGCTTACATAAGAAATTGGATTTTGAGATTGGCTGTGTGTGTGTGTGTGTGTGTGTGTGTGTGTGTGGGGGGCACATGTTACCGCACTTGTTTGCCAAATCCTGTGAATGCGTGGGAATATGTGTTTTTTAAGGTTATGGGCACATGCTTCAATGTTTTGTGTGTGTGTGTGTGTGTGTGTGTGCGTGCGCACGTGCATGCATGCATGCTCTCTGTTTCTATATCTATTTTTTTTTTTTTGCAGGTTTGTTAAAGCACTAGTTTACCAAAATCCTGCTAATTGAAATGTGTGGAAATATCTGATTATCATTTTAAAGGATAAATGTAGATGCTTGGGTGTGTGTGTGTGTGTGTGTGTGTGTGTGTGTGTGTGTGTGTGTGTGTGTGTGTGTGTGTGTGTGTGTGTGTGTGTGTGTGTGTGTGTGTGTGCGTGTGTGTGTGTGCGCGTGCGCGCGCGTGCGCGCCTGACCACCCACCATTGACTGAGGTCAGTGTCTCGTGGCAGCTGGGTCAACAACATTATGCGAGCTCTTTTTTTATTCAGCAAAAGTATTGATCCACCTCCCTGCACTTACTTCTGTGTGTGTATGTGTGTGTGAGAGGGGGTGAGTGAAGGTAAGCAGGGAGACTGGGGCCAGGCCGTGAGGAGGAGGAGGCGCGTTCTGGAAGAGTAAATTTGACGTACAATCTAATCAATAGCTTCAGCCCTGTTGTCCCTGTTTGCTCCACAACAACATACATCAGAAACTCACATGAGTGATCACATCACTTCATTCAGTTTGGCAGAAAACACAAACTTCACGTAATTGTTTTCCTGTAATGTGATCGTTAGAGAGCTGCAGGAAGATTAACATGAAATAAGATGTGTACACACACACACACACACACACACACACACACACACACACACACAGAGGGTTCAAAGTTGTATGAATAATCAATAATAATTTGAAAATGACCTTTCTCCCATCATTGATGTATTTCGAGTAAGTTACAAAGACTAAAGCTTTTTGACAATGATGAAAATACACACATACACACACACATGCGCATCAAGTTCCACTCATTACAGACACCCTGAACCTTCACCCTTACCATTACTAAGTCATGCTTTATCCTTACCTAAACCTGACTAGATAACTAAAACAACTGTAGATAATGAAGAGTAACCCCAAACCAAAGCTCATGCAAATCTTCCAGAAATTTTGACTGTGAGAAGTCAGCACATTTTTGTCACTTCTATCTGTGGATGGAAATTACATACTGCCATTTTTAGGAATGTATGACTTTCCTTTCACATTACCCCTTTAATGTACAGTATATTTAGATGAGGAGTGGTTCCTCTCTATGTGGTCCGCCATGTTTTCACAGCAGTCCAGAGCGGACATACTAAACATCTTCGGAGCTTCAGTGGCAACCGAGGGCTGCCACAGTTTTCTCCTGCATGCTCGACAGGCAAGGGTGAGGTGATGGATACAACCAAAGTTTACACACTGCACCTTTAAGGATGAAGGATACGCAGTAAAGGCAAAAAAAAAAAAAATTGTGATTGTTGTGACAACGGCTAACTGATCATTGTCACACAAACACACAGAAATGACGTGAATAAGTTCACAACACTGACTCAACGCTGAGTCATAGAAAAAGAGAGGAAATCAAAGCGTGTGTTAAATAAATCAGATCCG
The DNA here is from genome assembly GCA_016785325.1 of Chascanopsetta lugubris. Taxonomy (NCBI): domain Eukaryota; kingdom Metazoa; phylum Chordata; class Actinopteri; order Pleuronectiformes; family Bothidae; genus Chascanopsetta; species Chascanopsetta lugubris. The sequence continues at coordinate 15,350 of JAFBJT010108714.1, forward strand.
CATGGACACCTCGGTCACAGCTGAGATTATAGGCTGGTATCAAACACACACACACACACACACACACACACACAAATATCTGGCACCCCCTGGGAGTAAAGGCTATGTCCCGTACTGTGTTCCAGGCTGCTGATTACATATCATTATCCAGAATAAAGAGGGGGACGATCATTTCAAGACAAATTGGCACACTGGGAACCCAGAGTAAAGTCTGTGCAGCAGTCATTACATCTGCACCAGACAGCAGAGGAACATCCGACTCTTTCTCTTCCCAGTCGGAAAACTCGAAACTTTACTTTTATTATATTAATTATGAGTGTAGCGAGACGTTTTTTATACCTCTAATTGTCATGCAGGCAGTCACTGGAAGTTTTGGGGGTGGGAGATTAAGAATGAGAACACTGGTGAAGGCTGTAAAAGAGGGGAAGGTAGAGGAAGATAAGGAGAACAAGGAGAAGCAGGCAGACAGGTGCACTGCAAAATGATGGACACAGAGAGAGAGGAAACGAGAGCTGCGGCGGAGGATGTGCTTGCATGTCAAATGGGAATTCTGCCAGGATTTGTGATGCGTGCTTCTAACCAGCGCCGATAGCGCTTTTTTTTTTATTCAACTCGTCTGTTACGTAAATAAAGCAGGAAAAGAACACTGCCCCTGCTTTCCTGTGTGTGTGTGTGTGTGTGTGTGTGTGTGTGTGTGTGTGTGTGTGTGTGTGTGTGTGTGTGTGTGTGTGTGTGTGTGTGTGAGAGGGAGGGAGCAAGCGGAGAGTCAGCCAGAGCAGTGAAGCCGGTCAAATCCATAGCAGCAGTGCATGATGGGTAACAGCTCGGATGAGTGGCGTAACCAGGAGATGCTTACTGGCTTCACATTTCACACTTCCACATACACACTCGAGTACTACACTCAAGTGTGTGTTTGTTCTTGCAACTGCAGTAAAATGATCTTTTCTTCTGGAAATGTATCTATATATTCTGTATTATGGCCTATTTGATTCTATTTTTAGACTTTCCCTGTCCTGTCTAAACCTCTTATCTTATAACAAATGCATCTTATCTAAATATAAACATGCAGGCTGAAAGCAAATGGACACGTAAGAAAAGAAAATGCACTGTTTGCATTTAACGGTGTGGAACAGTGTGTACGATGTAGAGGAAAGGACTCCTCTGGGATAAATGGGAGATAGAATAATACTGATATGTTTGAATGATGGTTTTTTGACCATAGGTGTCATTCGTATTTACATCAAGAGTGAGTCCTTGGTTTGGAGGCGGCCATGTTGCACCACAGTGTGTTTACAGTAGCACAGAATTAAGCATTTGAGTTTTAATGATAAGGCTGCTGGACATACATACACTTGGAAGGGCAGGGTGAGGAATACTCTGCTGCAACGTCACCACTGAATTCTTCACACTGGACCTTTTCAGTACGTGTACTTTTCTGGTGCTGCACCACTTAGACGTGGCCTCAAAGTGTGGGCAGGGATGATGTGCAGCGTGTAGGCATGCACACAGGCAGTGAAGTGACTTAAGATGAATGGAAGGGCTGCTGGGGGAAGTGCCATTAAAGGAGGGAAGGAAGTGAGAGGAGGCAGGTGAGAGAGAGAGAGAGAGAGAGGCGGCTGCAAGAGAGCGGGAGAGAGAGAGAGAGAGAGAGAGCACTTTAACTTGAGAAGAGGTGGACAGGATGAGCTGGGAGAGGGAGGGAGGGAGGGAGTGTTGGATGCTGAGAGTGAGGGAGAGAGTGGGAGGGAGTTCAGCAGGAAGGCAACAAGGATACACTGTAAAGAGAGAGAGAGGGGGTGTGTGGTGAGAGAGAGAGAGAGAGGGAGGGAGAGAGAGAGGGGGCATGCTTATGGTGGAATGTGACGGTGTTCAGTGAGTGGGGAGAGATGGGACGGAGTGGTCGCACCGCGCCAGGTGCTTGAAGAGGAAGTGGACGTCAGGCAAACACGGGGGGGGGGACATGTCTCTCTCTGTCTCAAGCTGGAATTGCTTCGTCTGCACAGCTCATGGGAGAGAGACCGGGCAGCAGAGGCAGGGACTGTGACTGTGAGTGTGTGGGGCAAGCGGAATAGAACCGAGGTAAGTCACCTGCGGCCGGGCAGGCAGGAAGGTGGTGGCTGTGTGAGTGGATGTGACGGAGCGACACAGGCAGTGGTGTGTGCGCGATGTCTTATTAAGTGTCGCGACGTGATTTGTGTTTTGTGCAAAGTGAGAAACAAGGTGTGAACCTTGTTTACATTCTGCTCCGACCCAAGTTTCTCTCTCTCTCTCTCTCTCTCTCTCTCTCTTTCGAAGAAGCAGCCATCCCCACTTGTTTGACTTGATTTCAAAGTAAAAGCAAGCCCCTCCGTTTTTTGTGTCGGCTCTGCTTTCAACTTTACTTGTCTCCACGGGAAGCTGTCGGGCCGCAGCCCTGACCGCACAAACTATTGTTTTTTTTGTTTTTTTTTAAATGGGTGAAATAACAGGGTGCTGCATGGGGCTCTGTTTCACCATACACAGCAATTTGGGGGGAGAATAAGTGGCACAGAGACAGTTGTTATTGGTGTTTTCATGCGCTGAATTGAACGTGTCCATTTCAATTTGCACCACCCTGTGATTTTCTTTCCTCTCATTATTATTCTTTCTTATTTGTGTTTTTATATTCACTGCCGACTGAGGGTAAAGAGCTTGGGAAAGCTGTTGGCCCTCTGCATAACACCTGTACACGGAGGCTACCACAGTGCACCGTATGTGTTCAGACATGGCCGGATCGTGAATTACGCTATTGTGCGGGTGACAAGGTGAGCTGGTTGGGACAGGGGCACCTGTTCGGGCACGTTCAGGATCGCTCCGTGTTGAGACTCATTGTGGAACACATGAGACGTGGGTGTGGAGGATGAGGTCATCATTGTCACTTCCCTCGTCTTTAAGTGCTTGTGCTGTTTGTGGTTTTCCAGGTGTGGGACTGTTTTCATCTGATGGGAATCTTTGGAGTACGCCGTGCAACTTTGAGTCTCTTATTCTGTGCATGTTGTCACGGGAATCATCTTCATTCTGCAGAGTGTGTGTGTGTGTGTGTGTGTGTGTGTGAGAGAGAGAGAGACAAAGCCATTGGAGCTGTCATGACCTGCTAGAGAAGACACAGCCTTAAATAACTGTCCCAGATTCCCAAATACAGCATCCTTTCATGAGCGAAGGCTCCGTGTCAGACGTGCGGAATCTCCTCATCTCTCGGCTCATGTTGATGCTGATCCTGGGGTTTTGTTGTCGACCGTTTCCCATAAACCTCTTTCAGCATTACCATAGAGGAGCGGAACAGATGGAGAATATCTGACTTTTATTGGTTATGACAACACAAGCCATGAGAGAGTTTCCCTGCGAGCGTCGAACGTTAAAGAAAAGTTTGGGCGCTTTTATTTTGGAGCTGCGCGCAGGTATCGCCTGCAGCACATATTTCCATCTGCTTTCAGGATGATATAGATCCCTGAAAGTGATCTCATTGTGTCTTCTCTCACTCCCACGTTACACCATCCACACACACACACTCACTCACACACACACACACACACACACACAGAGCTCCAGCAGATTAGGAGGATGGGGAGGATGGTTATGCTCCTGAACGACAAGCTTATCACTGAGTCTTCAGTTGGCAGGGTCAATGGGCCTCGGTGCCAGGAAGGGCCTCATTCTTCTCCACCTACCTCTGCATGTCATCCCACCGTGATACTGTATCAACCAAGAATAATGTGAGGCAGACTTGGCAGGCGAGGCGACGTAGTGACTGGGCTGAGAGAAATGCCAGCGTGATGAAGTGTCGAAACATGTGATTCACCGCTGTTACAAGGTTTCAAGTGTTTATCCTTCATTTGTCTGCGCTTCTACGATTCGATGCGATACAGCTACAAATCTCCTGTATGACCGCGCCACCCTAAACCATGTCAGTCAACCTCCACCGCCATACACTCACGCAAAGTACCGCTAACTTCTTGATACTGAACCCTACATCAGGGGTGTCAAATATACGGGGGGGGGGGTTCAATCCGGCCCACGGGATGAAAAGACATTAATGGCAATTTTTCAATGAATGGTCCGCTATTATGTAATAATTCTACTGGTCCTGCCCACTTGCAATCAAAGTGCTGTATGTGTGGCCCTTTAACTACAATGAGCTTGACACCCCTGCAGTCAAAATAGTCATGCTTTGTTATAACAAGATTCAGACATAAATAACTGATGTATCTGCAGCTAAAAACACCACCAGCACTTGGCGTCAAAGGCTTGAAAGCAAAGAACACATTTCATACACATCACAGCATTTATTCTGGGAAAGTGCCGAGCTGAGTCACTTCTCATTATTGATGACCACGGACTGATGGAGGCAACCGAGTGAGTTAGGTAATGTTTTTAGCTTTTGCAGCAGTGTTTCTCTTTATTTGAATTTAAAATGGATTTAAAATTTAAGTAAGTAAAAAAGTTGCCTCATGCACCTTGGTAGAAAGTGGAAAGATACAAATGTCTAAATCCACAATATTAGAAATCCACTCCACTTGAGCTCATACCTCTATAAAGGCCCAGCCCTGACTCCTTCAATTCAATGAAACTGCTCCACTTGGTCAGAAGGATTAGGTCCTATATCCCGCCATTATTCATGAATGAGAAACCACTGAACATTTAGTGGTGTTAAAAATGAAACTCAATAATAAAATCATACTTTGCTCCAAATTTGGATGAGTTCTCTTCGATCATACCTCTGCAAAATGTAATCTAAAAGTTTTTGTATAAACCTAAAAACAAAACAACAACAATAACAAGCAAATGCAATTGAAAACATGAACAACTTGGCAAAGATAATAATCAAAACATAACTAGAAACAATATTAAACTTGATATACTGTATATGAACTATTTGCTTCATTTATATGAGAAAAACAGTTTTATATTACAAAGCTACACATTTCTGAAAGCAGCCCGTGTCATGGTGACCAATACAACTTATGACAACAAACCTCTCCTCTCTTCTTGCTGACAGCTCAGAAATGTACAAACAATAACCGGACACCACAACAAAGCTTCTACGCCTATCCTCCTCAGTGTTTGGCTTTCACACTCGGACATATCATGCATAAATGACAGAGCCTGTTGAAAACAAGCTATGGTTAATGGAAGAGCTAAATATTCATGGTTAGTGGATGGGCCATGACTCAAACGTCTAAAAATACCCCCAGTCATTACAGTGAGTTTGCACTTGCTGTTTTTAGAGCGGGGATAAAAGCCTTCAGAAGTAAATATTTTATGCCGATGCAGCAAGTTGTGTAACGTGCTGTTTCGAAACCAAAGACTCATTCAATTCTTTAAAACCGGTTCTGGGCAGATTCCAGGGCACTGCATCAGTTTGACATATTACAGAGAAGTGCAGCGACGTATCGTAAAGGCAATAATCCATTTTCTCACAGTGGGTGCAGCTCCACAAAGGAATATAAAGGGCAATTTCCACCATTTCACTTTAGGACTCCGTTGGAACTCCCTAAATTCGCGAGCATCAGTTCTGATCCTCGTCAGAGTACTTAAGGCCTCCATTTAGTCTCCATTAAAAAAACATTTTCCTCTGTACTCCAGCTGCCAAGGTTATGCAAATGTCTATGCAGCGAGAGCAGGGGTTCGGCCAGCCGTGCGAAGACAACCTCCTTATCGCTTAAAACCCAAGGAGGTTGATTGTTTGCTTGACCTAATGTCTCATTTGGATGCACATAATGGCGTCTGAGCACAATCTCATTTCAGCGTGGGGGGGCGGGGGCGGGGGGCACCTTCGTTAAAAGCAAAGCCGTTCAGTCAAAGATGGTGGCCACGGGCAGACGACGCAGAGATGAAATTAACGAGGAATAGATGTTTTGCTCGGGTTATTTGAGTAAACTTGCAGCTCGTAACCTTTTCTCTGCTTCCAGAGCATCGTCCTCCGGCTGGTAACA
>JAFBJT010108715.1:0-12278 GCA_016785325.1 Chascanopsetta lugubris
CGATCCTATGGTGTTAGTGAGGGATGCAGAAAGACTTTAGGGGAGTGGGGCGGGGGGGGGGCTTTGCAGGATTTGAGGATATCCTAAAGGGAGATCATTCTAAGTAGACATATTTCCACGTCTATCCCGGCCTCCCTGCCCCTTCAATGGCGCGGGGAAAAGAGCGGGGGACGGAGGGATGGATGGTGGCCTTTAAGAGGGGTATGGGGTCCCGGTTTGAAGGCAGGGAACCCACTGGGAATTCCCTAATAAGACCCCGGAGAAATGTCAGCAGGCTGACAGGGAGGGCAGAAGGGATGACGACTGAGGCCCTGGTCATTGGCTAACTATCAGGAGGAACAACGCAACTCCCCGAGAGGATTAGCACCGGACAGCCTCGCAGTGTTTCTCTCGTGACCTCTGACCCACCTCGCCTCCATGTGCGGCTGTTTTGCCCCTGCCCTACTTTCTCCTCCCCTTCATCCCAGTCCCTCGGCCGGCTCATCAAAGGCCGTGGACGTGTCTGAAGTCTCCCGTTAATGACCCGCTCAGTCCGTCGACCATTCAGGGAAGCGGAACCCTGATCGATTGACAGCTGTGGGAACGCGCCCGGACGCTTCCCGTTTCGTCCCCCTTCCACACAAGAGCTCATCTTTCCTCCGCCATTCTCGTTTGTCTCGGAGAAGCGCGCCGCCGATTCCACGCCCACGGTGAACTCACTTCATACTTCCAAGAATTGTTAATCCGAAATGCTTGATATCTTCGTTGAGTGTTCTCTATCCCTCGATCTTCTTATTGCGCCATGTGACGGTGCGTCCATAAGGCCGTGGGGGAGGTGCATATGGATGCAGCCGAGAGCGTTTGCGATTTAATCCTCTCCCTGGGTCTGTGTCGCGTCCCAACGTTTGCATTAGTCGTCCCCGATGCTCGGCGGTTATCCCCATCTCAGCAGATAAGAGGCCTGTGTGTGTGTGTGTGTGTGTGCGTGCACATGTGTCTCCACGCAGAGATGCAGATACCCACGTTTTTTTTGCCCCGACCCAGCTGCTCTGTCTTTATCTTAATAGGCAGTGAATGTTTGCGTCTGATATAATCTGGGATGTAGCGCAGGTCATCCAAGTTTGTATTCATGATGCAGGGATTTTCGTCGGGCTAAGGATGAGGAAGTCAAACTTTTATTTTGGTGGATTTTCTGTGATGCGTTTCCAAGGCCGGCAAGCTCCCTCAAAGTCGATCCAGATACAGAAAACGACATGCAGACAAACACTTATCAGTCCATGCCAATAACTTTTTTCATCGAGATGAGAACCTTCGAGGGATGCCCTCTCCTGTCGTGTTAAAGTAGAAATCCTAATAGTCCTTAATAGTAGAACTCCCATGGAATCAAATGTAAATGATTCTTTCATGAGCCTCCTCACTGTTTCAGAGGAAAAAGCAATATAATAATAATAATGATAATAATAATAATGATGAATAATATCTTGCAGTTTGTAACGATTACATTTTCCCAGCCGGAATATGAGTTCATAGAAATGAAAAGTTCAATGTGAAGCTGCAACGGATGATGTCAAAACTTTAATTGAAGTTAGAAAAGCTAAAACACGACTTGGACAAAAGTGAACAGTCTGTACAGCCAGAAATCGTGGACACACTCAACACTCATCCAATATCTCTTTGGCAGTTAAGGGTAAGCAAAGCAGTAATGAGCAGTTTGTTCATTTTCAGAGCCAAGGCTCTGTTTGCAGTTACGCATTTTTCCACGAGTGACGTGAAGCGAGTGTCCACTGAAGAACATCCTTTCAATTAGGAATTCGCTCAGACAGTGAAGCTTCACTTCTGCATACGTATCCTGGCAGTGGCAGGCTACGTTTGGTTCCCCCACGCATTTAAGTATACAGACATTTACTTGTGTGCTAACATGCCCCATCTTCTGCTTATCATCATCATCATCATCACTAAAACTATAGTGGCTCTTACTGATGCTGCAGAAAGTGGTTGTGCTGTTCTCACTGTCACTTGATCCTCCTCTGAATCTGAGATAGTTAGAGTTGGATGTTTTTCAACGTCCCTTTGTTTCACTGTCTTGGAATACACTCAAAACACATGCAGAATTTGCGGCTGATTTATTTGCTACGGTTCGATAATTACACCTGTAACCAACAGTTTCATTCATGCTGTTTAGTTATTCATGGTAAATGTGTAACTTCACCACTAGATGCCACTACTTTTTCCACACTTCAACCCTGTATTTTCCACGTTAAGGTTCGGTGTGTTCAGACGAGTCCTTAATGTCCTTTAATGATCTGCTCATGACGACATAATCCTAAGTATTAGAAATATTAGTCGAGTCCTTAGAATTCTACAAACTGTACGTTTAATAATCTGATCATTAGCAAAGTAGCATTAGTAGCATTTTTTTTTGTATTTGAATTCATGTAATTGTCACACGTGGCAACTACTTCCGACTAACACTACAAACACAAAAGACGGGGACCTGCATACATAGATATAACTCATATAACAGTACATACATTATGTAAATGTATGTATTATATACACATAGATATAGATGAGTTAAATCTGCATTTATGATTTTGTTTGTGCCATCATGAAAACGTCTATTGTGAAATGAAGCGAAGGAACTGTCAGGAACGATATTTGCGGCAAAATATCTTAAATATTCCAGCCCTGTCCTCGTAAGGGAGTGTATTCATATAACACTGATATTCCAACCAGTCTTGAAATGTACCTTCGTTGTGATATAAACATATCACTTCAGTCCAGTATGGATTTAGGATTTGACTGAAGATAGAGTGGCAGTAGTCTGTGATAGTGTGCTGCACCCTTCTCCCTCCCACTGTAAATGAAGCATCCCTCCCTCAGTGGATCACGTTGCACTGTCATTAGAACGCAGCATATGTCTCTGAACACGTACATCACCGCCGCATCAAATGAGACGTGGGCTCGTGCCCCCATGACTTCCTCCACGGTGTGATGTAACAGCCCTTATGCTCTGTACCCGCAAATACTTTCACACGTGACGTGAGACGCAGTCTCTCTACACCTGCCCGACTCTCCGGGGTCGAGCGATCGAGTCGGAGAGAGGGTGAAGGAGTATCTCTGATGGTGGTTGTGACTGTGAGCGAATGAAAGAGTGAAGTCTGTTCCCTCACAGACGTCCCCTCATGGGTTAGGGGAGTGACCCTGCTCATGTTACCCCAAGCTGGGGCTGGAGCTCTATGGCTTTGTGATGGAACCAGAACCTCACAAAGCTCCGTCAAGTCCCCAAATATAAATTCACAATATCTACATTTAAAAAAAAATCTTTATTTATATAACTGCGCACACTCCTGAGTATCAGTATTTCCACCAGGCTCTGAGAAATCAAGGAACATATGAAATATATATATATATATATATATATATATATATGTGTGTGTATATATAAACCGAGAAACTTACCTGTTATCAACAAGATCATTAAATCTATTCTTTGCATTAGAGTTGTACATTTGGATCCTACTGAACCGTTCCTCAACTTTCAACTAACTTTCTCTCGTCGACATATTCCCACACTTCAAATGGAAGCTCCAAGGCTCCAGCTAGGTTCTGTGTAATGGTCATCAGGGATCGGTCAGACTTTGACACGGTTACCGCGGCGATAGTGTCCTGAAGCGAGAGCCGAGAGCGGCACTGTACCTGATTGCGTGATATTTACTTTCTAAATCTGTTCCATCTGGGAAACGTAAAGACGAGCGGCTTATTCTGACGCTCGTGTGTCACATTTAATCTCCGCCACACTCTTAACATGGCGTGACTTTTATGACTTCACCGAATGAGAATTCCCTTTCATCTCCAACGACACGCGGGCCGACCAAGTATCTCAGAGGGGCTCGGTTGAAGAGAGGGTGCCGTTAATTCCGCTCAGGCACCGAGGCATTCTCACATCGCCACCGGAGACCCTGGTGATTTATTGGAGAGGGTCCTGTGGAGACTGTCAGTGGCTGAGAGCTGATTCCCGCTCTGACAAAGAACAGACCTCAGGACTGACTCGCCCACTCACTGGGGTCGGAGGACACGCTCGAGAACCCGTGTGTGTCTGTTTAAGAGCCATCAGTGTTTGTTTGGTGTCAAATGTGTGTTGCAAATTGGTGTTAGCAGAATTTGATCCTTTCAAATCTTAACTCATTTGACATCATCTGTCTCCTGGGTTGGTTTTCCATGCGACGGTCCGACGGGATAGGGAACGCGAGTAATCACTGTGGGTCTTGAACTGAGAGGGAAGCCGATGACATCAGCTGATTATATTACATCATAGGTACACTACAATTCTTTTTATTTTATTTTTTTCAAACCCGCTCGAATGTCTATGATTCGTTATGTATAGAAGAGGCCCCCCCGGCCCCTCACTATCTGCCAAAAGCTCTGTTATCCTTTGGTCTTAGCTGATGACTGTTAGTTCGACTTGGAGGTGGTTTGCACTTAAACTGTAACACTTTCAAGGTACAGTGTGTACGATACGGTGACATCAATTGGTGAAGTTCCATTTTGTATCCATCACCTCCCCCCGCCCATCCGAGCACAACAGGAGAACCAATGGCAGCGCTTAGTTGTCATTAAAGCTCAAAAGATGCTTCGTACTTCTGCTCTGGGCTATTGTCAAAACACGGCAGCTCCTACAGGGAGGACCCGCTCCTGATGTAAATATAGATTAAAGGGCTCATTTTGGGGTTATGTGAAATTAAGTCATATATTGAGGTGATTATACATTCGTGAAATATGTATAATAATAATGAATAAATACTAAACGATTTCAATCCTAGTCCTGCGAAAACACGTGCACAAAAATGCGCAGGAAATCGCACACACTGCACCTTTAAATATAAATGGCGTCGTTGCTAGGTTTGCGTCATTCATCCCTGACACAATGAAAACCGAGGTCACGGTAAACTGTCGTGGATGCGTCTCATTTCTCCAACAATTCATTGTGAGTGACAAAAGTAGGTTTGGAATCTGCTGCCGGCAGACGAGACAAGAGCGTATCCATCCTGCTCTGCATCAGGTGAGCGCAGGCGAGGTCACATGGCCTGGGTCTGGTGACGCGACGCACCACTGTGACACAACAACAAGTCAGTCACAGTCAATTCAATGTCAAGAATCATGTCATTATGTCAGACAGACTGGTCTCTCTCCGTCTCTCACACACACACACACTCACACACGCAGACACAAACACACACGTAATAGTCACAGCAGAAGTAAGATCATTTGATCATCTATGGTCAAATGCGCTTTAGAAAGGTTGATATTACCTCGCGCTGCTGACTGGAACGATTGATTCACACAACTGTGCAAACGACGGCCTCCTTAAAATTGCATATTCCGCACAGTGAAATGTTTTTGCTGGCGTATACTTCCGCCGCCCGTCATCGATAGAATCCGACGGGGACGCTCACGGCGGAGTTCAGCTTACCGCGGATGGAGATTCGGCAGTTAAAACTGCTGGGAAATCGGCAAAGCGCCAAGCAGCGGAATCACTGCGCCGGAGTGTGCGGCTGCTCTCCGCTGAGAGTAATGGCCCCACTCCGCACGGCGTTGAACTAACACGAGCTTTGTTTGAGCGAGAGCTCCGTTAAACACCGCTACCAAAGCTGTTGGACGCTTTGGTGTCGAGGCGGCTGTTGAGTTTCTCCACGCATTCCGTCAGATTCCCCACTCGTGTGTCATCTGCCTTTTGACAGTCCACGACGTGACTGAATTCGTCCCATTCAGCCGAGGATGTGCCGGGAGTGGAGCTTTGAATTGGGATGACGTTAGATCGGAGGTGGAAAGAGGGAATTATGCAAAGGAGGTGTTGCGTGGACATTGCAAGATCGAAACGAAACACCAAAGCAATTGAATGTAGCTCCGCGACAGCATGTTTTGCATAATGACTCGAAATGACATATTCATTTAGTCAGATGTTTCGCAACAATGCAGAAATCAATATTATATGGTCTAGATATAGTTTATGTAGTACTGAGCTTAGGTTATTCATGTGACCCTGGATCACAAGTTCCTGATCATCAAGTTCTTGAACCTCATCTCTTTAAATTGACCCCCTCATATGTGTCTTATACGTGTACCACACCTTGTTTTTGTTATGTTCTCACACGCTACTGCAATTGGCAGTAGGCTTAGGTACTTTTTACATTTGTACTTACATGGAATTCAGTGCCGGTCAATACCTTCGCGTGACTCATCATATATAGATGCAGCTTCAAATGCTCGGATTGACTGAGCTGGTACTCGCTGGCCGGCTTCAGTCGATCGAATATGATTTACGTACTTGTGCATGTCTCTAGATTATTTTCTGGGTCTTGATTTGTGCACGTTATTTAAATCAGACACAGTTCCAATGCATATAAAAGGTTTGAACGTGATCCGTGATGTTACCGCGTCGTCCGTTTGAGCCATAATGTGAACGTCTGGTTCAATTCTGGGCCATCGGTCCACTTGCCACCTTCTTATGATGATTGAGCAGGTCCGTCAGTTTGACTGAGTGTGTGTGTGTGTGTGTGTGTGTGTGTGTGTGAGAGTGAGTGTTAGACAATGGGGTGAGAGGGATGGAGGAAGTGGATCCCTTCATGCTCGAATGCACTCGGTGTTATTCACCGCCACCCTCATCACTCCTCCTCAGGTGTGACAGTGCCTGTCCCAAGTGTGTGTCGGGTGCATTCGTCATGTTTCCCAGCCTCTACCTCGTAGACAGAGTGTGGCTTGTGTGCCGAGGGTCTGAATCCCTGGGGGGGGGGGGACGTTAACAATGGAGATGCCTGTGTTCGTGGAGATGCCTGTGTGTGTGTGTGTGTGTGTGTGTGTGTGTGTGTGTGTGTACGTTTGCGTGTCACTATCAACACAGGTACACTGTGTTCTTTTAAAGTGTAGGAACTCCACTGGTTCAGCTGAGTGAGGGAGGCAGAGTGGGAGGGAGCTGTCAGGGTAGGGACATTTAACGTGTGTGTGTGTGTGTGTGTGTGTGTGTGTGTGTGTGCGTGCGTGTGTGTGTTACTTCCAGGGTTGCCCACTGTATAAAAGGATTAACCCTGTGGGAGTTTGACTGTGCTCTCATGTGTATCCAACTGTGCTGTCTGGTACAGCTTTAAACACTTGCTCTGTCTCACACACACACACACACACACACACACACACACACACCAATGCACATACACGCACAACCAGACGCACACACACTGCGCTGCACACAGAATCCAGGACCACACACTTTGCATCCACTCCATCATGTTCACAGGAGTTGTATATACATTCACGCATAATTTGTCTCCCTGTGTCTCTTGGATGCTCTGTTTCTCCATCACACACACACACACACACACACACACACGCACACACAGGCACGCACACACGCAGCCAGTCTCCGGGGATGTGTGCAGATAGAGTTGTTGTGACACAGGCTGACTACAGCGTGACCTTTAAGCAGGGGGTGTGTGGCTGGATGTGGTCTGGACCCAGGAAGTGACCGCATGAGGCTGACAAGCAAAACGAAGAGTCAAGACAGACGCGGGAAGGCTTGGCAGGGAAATCCTCCTCCTGTCTCCATAGCAACGGTCACACCATCACGACCGAATTCCATCACACACGCACTTTTCGAGCGATCTCCCCCGTCTGTGTCTTGAAACAGATTTCAAAAGTTCCGGCTCTCCGGGTGAATGCGTCGTTTGCTTTGTTTGTTTGTTTGTTTACGCCCTGGGCTGCGTCTTACAGGTGCACCCGCGTCACCACGGAGATGCGATGAGACCGATCGGCATCGCACATCGTCAGGAGACTGACATACTGAACCGCGCTGCGCGTTTCGAGGCAGGATAACCTCGTTTTCAGTGGCGCGAGACGGGCGCGCGCACGCTCTTGGGACGGGAAGTGCAGATGGCTGCCGGCACGAATGAGGGGCCCGGACGGGCGAGCGGAGCGCCGGGGACGCATTGAGACGGCCGGTGAATGAGGCTGTGAGGCTCGTTGAGACAGGATGGAGAGGAGGCGAACAGTTCTGCGTGGCGGCCGGGGTAAATGCTGGCCGGCAGGTGTAGCACGGACAGAGGAGGCGGTGGGGGGAGTGTCGGCCAACAATGGACTGAACAGCCAAGGACAGAGTCGGCCAGATTTGGGGCAGAATATCCGGAGCTTCATTGTCTAAACACGATGAGCTGTAACTGTGAACTGTTTTCACCACATAAATCTAGTTCATTAAGGCCGAAGCTCATTCAAAAATGTCCACTCTCGCACATAGAGCAGATTTTTGGACTTCATGCGGTCGTCTGGCTCTCGTTTTTAAAAAAAATACAGAATCCTCCAAAGTGCGCTGAAACCACAGATGTGTCCCGCGTCAGTCGGCGTGTCTGTGTCTGGGCACTTGTCACGTCCTCCCTGACAGAGAGTCACCTGGGATGACACGTATCACCGGACTGGGTCTCCTTGTTTACGTTGTCATCTCTTGCACAGTTGTAAAGCAGAGGTGGCGGCGGGGCGAGGAGGAAATGACACGTGTTTGACAGGAAGCTGCCTCAGGGATGGAGAGGGCAGCCCTCTTTAACTTCGCTCTGCTGCCTGTTCAAAAGCGCGCGCGCGCACACACACACACACACACACACACACACACACACACACACACACACACACACACATATATACATATCTCTTCCCATCCTCTCGTCTCCTGAGACACATTCACACCCTTGTCAATTCGTCCACATATCCCATTGTTGTGTTTTAGTTATTTATTGAGTGGGCGGGGCTGAGCCTCACCGTCAACACTTTGTACTCCGCCTCCTCCAGTGATGGTGTTTTTAATCGTCTCTTTGGGAACCACACGTGCTGCCGCCCGGACACGTGAATCACATATCCGTGCACACACAATGTTGTCTTTCCTCCCGTCCACCATGAGATCAAGGCAGCCACTGACCCACAACCGAACACTTTATTTTTAGCAGTTTCTTATTTAGCTCGTGGATGGAATGCATGAAATTGTACAACTGCATTGTTGAAAAACGAGGAAAAAGTAGCCAGTACACACCGCATTTGGTCCCTCGCTCAAATGTCCCCCATGACAGTTTTTTCTGATGTTACGTTTTCAAAAAGAGAAGTTGCAGACCCATTATACCTATTGAAAATAAAGTTATAATTGTATTGCATCTCCATTGCCCATAAAATGACGAAACACATCCAAATCCATCATGCTATACAAGAACAAATGACAAAAGTAAACTAATAGAAAAGAAAGATTGAAGAGGAATGGCACTCAAACATACTCTATCTCCATCAAGAACTTACATTTACTTTCTTTATAATGAAGTTGCACAAAATTGGACTGACTCCAGATATCAGAATTTTCACTCTGGCTAATTTTTTTGAATTCAACAATTTCACCTGTTTTAAAATTAATCGAAAATTAAGGGTAAACATGGCAAATGTAAATCCCCTCACATCCATCATTGATCAAGGAAAAAAACCTTGATTTCAACCTTTTTCTCTAAACTATAACAAATGTAATGAAATTGAAAGTGATATCGTTTGTGTATTCTGGCTTAAGCCACACATCCAATTTAACAACCACACAACCCAGCCGCCAACCGCACAGCCCAACAGACAACCAACCACGAAACTAAACAGCCATTCAATCAACCACACCACCAACCAACCATCAAATCAAACAACCATCCAATGAACCAGATCAAACATCTGTCCATCCAACCAACAAACGATCATCAAACTATGTAACCAACCATCCAACCAACAAACGATCATCAAACTATGTAACCAACCACATAACCAACAAACAATCATCAGACTACACAACCAACCATCAAATTAACAATAATTAAACCACTCAACCAACCATCCAACCAACAAACAGTCATCAAACTACACAATCAACCATCCAACCAACAAACAGTCATCAAACTACACAACCAACCATCCAACCAACAGTCATCAAACCACACAATCAACCATCCAACCAACAAACAGTCATCAAACCACACAATCAACCATCCAACCAACAAACAGTCATCAAACTACACAACCAACCATCCAACCAACAAACAGTCATCAAACTACACAATCAATCATCCAACCAACCAACAGTCATCAAACTACACAATCAACCATCCAACCAACAACCAACCATCAAACTAAACAACACACAGACACAACAATCAACCAACTCCAGACAATCAACCAAACTATTGAGCTAAACAATCATCCAACGAACCAACTTTTCAATAAATACCCAAAGGTAATAACTTCACTCCCATGGTTTAGGAGATAATATCAACCGTCGTCATGGTGACGACATGAAATATATTTTGTATTTGACATATTAAACCTTGACCGCTCTTCGCCTCTCGTCTCCTGCTCAGGTTTTAATGCTCATCGAAGACAATGACAACTTCCTGTGCCAGCGCCTGCCCGCCCTCTCCTCCATGACACAGCTGGGCGGAGTCGCCACCGCCTACGTCTGCCAGGACTTCACATGCTCTCTGCCCGTCACTGACCCCCTGGAACTGCGGCGCCTCCTGCTGGATGGGATCCCTGAGACGCAGGCGGAATGACGACCAAAGCGTTTTATTTATGTGACTCTACTCTGTCAGTCCGCTGCCTGAGCTCAGCTTTGTTTGTCTGCTTGTGTCTGCATTTGTCTTGTGAGTCCACATTTAGCCGAGTTAGGATGTCAAAACTTTAAAAAAAAAAAAAAAAAGTGGACATGTCAGATCAATAGACTCAAGGGAACATCACCGTTCCCTTGAATCTACTGGGACCAGACCTTCAGCTCCAGAGCTTCCCATTAGCAACACCAGCTTTATATATTACCTCAAATACCAGCTCAAGTTTTATCTTTGCAGATTCAGACGTATAAATGTCCTTAATGCGAAATGTGCACAGCAGCAGTGGCAGCTTACCGAGAACATGTAGCTCTTGAGCAAAACGTCCAGGCTTGACTGTCAGGGATGAACTATGTCATTTTTCATAGACATTAATTCAAGACCACTTGGATGAATGGGAAAAACAGTGTTTCGCAGAGGAAGCAGTCGGCCGTGTTTTCCGAGCCCTCGTCCACACCACATGGATCTGACAGCGGACGCCTGCAGGCCCTGGTTGTGTGTGAGTGTATTTAAAACAAGAGAAGGTCAGTTTGCATTGTGACATTTTGCCATGTATGTGTCCGAGTCAACATCTTCCTGTGGAGACTTGACAAGACAGGCTCTCCACGAGAGTTCGACCAATATCGCAAAAATACGTCAATGGCTTCATCAAATGGATTATAAACATTGAACTTCAACATCAAATGTATATAAAAATGAACAAAATTGGCCCTTAAAATTCCTTTGAGAACAGTTATATAGTCAAAATTAAGAAAAGATAAAAAGTAATGAAACATATTTGTTTATAAAACTGCACTGAAACAACATTCATAGAGCTACAAAACGTAGTCCCCGTGCTACAGTACTTAGTGATAAGTACTGTGATAAGTGAAACTGTGAAGCTATTATTTTGAAATGTGACATGAGGATTGTGTTGATAGGTCAGCAGGTCTATGACATAGTTAACATGTAACGCATGAATTTGAATAAACGTGTGAAGCATCCACCACCGAAAAACTAAAAAAAAAAAAAATAATAATATATTATATAAAACTTTACTGCAGATAAACCAGGTAGAATGAAAACATTTTTTTTCTTTTTTACTTTGCAATAGACTGTCAATGAAAAGCTGTGCTCATAACACTCAACAATGAAAGTAAAAGACAATGATAAAACTGTTTGAGGAGGACGGGCCAACAACAAGAGAACTGCTCTGAAGTCGCTCCAGAGCATCAACCCTGTACAAGAGAAGGCAGCGGCATTTAACAATGGACTCCCCACTAATGATTATGAAAGAGAGGCGGCAGATAAAGCTATTACGATGTTGGTTTAACTCGGAGTAACCTCGCAGTGAGGGAGCTGCTCTCCTAACAAGCCCGTGAACGCCATCTGCTCTCGTCTTTGTTATCTCTGTTTTTATTCTGCTCCGGCAGAACCTTCGGATTTTTATCCGGAGGCTGAGTCGACAACACGCATCAGCATGTAAACCCACAACCTTGAACAATAAAGCTTTTTGTTATTGTTAATAACATTATTGTTAGCATGAGCTGTGTCCACTGCACTTTTGGGATGCACGCCTCCTCTTTGAAAGGACGCACAGAAAATGTGAATCTCAATTACATGTCCCCTTTTTTCAGCTTTGAGACTCCTTTCTCTCCTTCTGTA